>RJWM01006539.1:0-68991 GCA_004363535.1 Dasyprocta punctata
CAAGAATTCCTAAAAAGTGTGTTTAAACTACATCCTAGGAAGATAAAGAAAAGTAAAAACTAAAAACTATCCAAGCCCCACCCGAGGGTGAGATTGTTGAGTCCAGGTGGGCCGGGCGGTGTGACACCCTCACCATCAGACCTCGCTGTGGGAAGCAGTGCTCCAGGTCTCCTGAGTTTTCACGGTGTCCTCTCTCCTGAGATCAGACCTGGGAGCTGTTTCTCGAAAAGTACCCCCTTCCCCAGCCTCATGAATACAGCACATTTAAAACAGAAGCCCTCGTTTACTGACTTGTCTGCTTTATTCAACACTCCGTCTGTCGTGGACACCGCCTCCTCACTCCTCCATTTCCAATCTCTTGCCACATGGGATTCTCCCTTGGAAATGCCCATGGAATTGATCCTGTCCTGCCCATTCCCCAGCCGGCTCCTTAAGGCAGGCACTTTTTATCTTTTGTTTTGAGACACTGGCATTATTCTCCTAATTTTTTCCCCTTGCACTTTTTCTTTTCACATTGCAATCACAGTTAGCTTCCTGAAGCCCTGATTTAAGGGAGTGACTGACGAAAGCATGGGGTGTGCTCAGTGCCTGCCTGGCTTCCCTAGGTGTAGCTACCGACAGGAAGTCACTTGTGCACCGATACAAGTTTACTACCACTTCCCACAGTTGTTACTATGGCCAAGAAGAATTAGTCTTTTGTGTCTTGAACTTGAAGTACAGAACTATAAACTCTCTTATATTAAGCCCACCTCTTAGCAAATATTCTTCAACTGTCAAGTAAACCCGATCTCTACCCCGTTCCCCAAGAATTGCTTGTATCTGTTATTTAGTATGAGTCCTCTCTGCATTGAGCTATAGCATGTCATTATTAACTAAAAGGACCCTGTGGTAGTTATTTATTGTATAATCTGTGTATGAGATCAATCAGAAGCATTTCCCAAGTCATTTCAACAAAATTGGTTAGAAAGTGTTTGTCAGACATTGTTGGGTTTCAGTTGACTTTTATTCCTGGACTCCATGAATCCTGTAATTCACTCTGATTTTGCCACTAAGAAGCAGACTTCACCCCAAGTTAAATGAAGGAATGAAGGACCTGACCACAACTAATGGCCCAGTTTTGTTGCTCGCTCCTCTGACTCTGTTACCGTCTCGTGTTTCTTTTCCCTTTCTAATCCATACTGTGGACTGTACCTGATGTGTCTGTCATGACAGGAGAAGTAACAGTATTGTACATAAACTTCTATGGTTTACTTTGGCTGGACTGTATACACTGTAGTCTTACTAAGACATCTTTTATTTTTTTAACTGAGGAATAATTTATGTACTAGTTTATCACTTTAAAGTACACAGCTTGGTGGGTTTTAGTAAACTCAGAGTTCTACAAACATCACCAGTATCTAATTCCAGAATATCTTCACTGCCCACCTATTCCAGAACCACCGTCATATCTATGAAGCAGTCACACCACTATTCTCTCACCCCCTGTCCTCTGGAAGCACCAGCCTCCTTTCTGTCTCTGTGAATTTGCTTATTTTGGGTGTTTTATAAAAATGAACTCTTGCAACATGTGGCCTTTTGGGTGAGGCTTCTTTAATTTAGCATGATGTTTTGTGTTTTGTTTTGTTTTGTTTTGTTTGTCTTTTCAAGACAGGGTCTTGCTATGCAGTTTAGGCTGGCCTTGAGCTCATTTTGTAGCGCAGGCTGGTTTTGAACTCAAAACCACCCTCCTGCCTCAGCCTCTCAAGTACTGGGATTACAGGTGTGCGCCACCATGCTGGGCTTTGTTGTTGTTTTGAGACAAGGTCTTACCGTATAGTTCAGGCTAGCTTTAAACTCAAAACTGTCCTCCTGCCTCAGCCTCCTAAGTGCTGGGATTATAGGTGTGTACCATCACACCCAGCTTAGCATAATGTTTTTAAAATTCATTCATGCCATCACATATATCAGTACTTCATTCTTTTTTATGACTCAATAACATGCTATTGAATGGATAGACCACATTGTAGTTATCCTTTAGTCAATTTATAGATACTTGCGTGTTTTATTTTTTGGCTATTATGCATAATGCAGTTATAAACATTCATATACAGTTTTTATATAGACATTTTCTTAATTCTCTTGAGTATATTACATATTCCTAGTAATGAAGCTGCTGGCTCATATGTTTAACTTTTTTGAAGATCTGTTGCCCAAAGTAACCATACCATTTACATTCCAGCAGCATACCGGGTTCCAGTTATTCCTCATTCTTACTGACATTCATATTGTCCATCTTTTTTATCCTAGCCATCCTAGGAGGTATGAAATAGTACCTTGGTTTTATTTTGCGTTTTCCCAGTGACTAATCACACTGGGCTTCTCTTCACACACCCATTGAACATTCTTAGATTTTGGGGGGAGATATTTCTGTTTAAATCCCTTGTTCATTTTTCAATCTGGTTACCATGGTAACTCAGTTCACAAGTGCTTTTGTTTGCAAATAAATTGGTTTGCAAATGGGAGCATTTAGCAGAATTTTGTTTTTATTTTCAAACTCTCCATCGGGTAAATGCGACCATGATCATCTTTCCTGCGTGAACATGAACATTGACTGTCTTTTCCAGAATCATGGAACAAATTAAGTTTGTGAACCAAGGTACCATTGTATTTGTCTTTTTATTATTGAGTTAAAAGAGTTTTTTATAGGAGTCGGGCATGGTGGCACACGCCTTTAATCCCAGCACTCGGGAGGCTGAGGTAGGAGGAGTGTTGTAAGTTTGAGGCCGGCTTGGGCTACAATGTGAGTGCAAGACCGGCCTAAGCTACATAGTGCGACCCTGCCTCAAAAAAACTAGGGCCGGGTGTTTGGCTCAGTGGCTTACGTGCCTGTCTGGCAGGTGTGAGGTTGTGTGTTCAACCTCTGGTGCCAAAAAAAAAAAAAGACTTCTTTATATATGCTAGACATACTGGTACTGGGTCAACTGTAATTTGCAATGTTTTTCTTCTATTCTACAGGGTTTTTTTGTTCTTTGTTTCTTGGGTTTTTTTTGTTTTTGTTTTCTGTTTTTTTACTTTTTTGTTAATATCTATTAATACACACAAAAAAATTCATCTTGAGGAAGCTGAGTTGACCCAGTTTTCTTTGGTTACTTGTGGTTTTGGAGTCATAACTGGGAAACCATTAGTATTTTTTAATCCTAGTAGTGTTTAAGTCAAAGTCTTTTTATGTACCCCCCCGCCCACATACACACAGAGTTTTGTTTTGTTTTGTGTTTTTCCCCTTTTCAGGCAGGGTCTTGCTATGGTAGTAGTCCAGGTTGGCTTTGAACTCATTGTATAGCCCAGGCTGGTCTTGAACTCATGGTGATCTTCCTGCCTTAGCCTCCTGAGTGCTGGAATTATGGGCATGTACCACCACATTCAGTTCTACACCTGTATTTTCTTTTAATAATTTTATAGTTTTAGCTATGGGGTTATAAAAAATTAGGTATTTGCTGTAATTTGTGTATCATGTAGAGTATTCCTACTACCTTTTACACTTGACTATTATAGACCTTTACTCATGGCGTTGAGTCACCTAGAATGCTCCTCCTTTTTTGTTTAAGGAAATTCTAAGTTAGAATGCTGTTTTCAGTAGAATGAAGTCACTGACCACTCATCTGTGTCTAAACTTGTGCTTTATATTATGTTCCTTAGTGTGTGTGTGCACACATGTGCACGTATGTGTGTACTTATCTTGTGTCTTCCTGTTCTTCAGCATCTAACCGTTGACTCTTAGGAAGTACCAACAGCCATTCGTTCTTTAGAAATCAATTTAGATGTGAAGAATAATAGCTTTCATTTGTTAGAAGAAGAGAATAATGCCTGTCATCTATTGAATGTTTGCCCTGTGTCCAGAACTTGGCTAAGGGCTCTACTTGAGTTTTTTAATCTCCTCTGAGAGCCATAGGCACTGTTCCCCCATCGTGTTGGAAGTCAGGTGGTAAATCCTGAACAGCGGGGCCAGTTCTGAGTCCACACAGTCCAGCTCCAGAGCCGCACACTCCCCATGTTGCCATGCTGCTAAGTCACACGTAGTAGACAAAGATGTCGCAGGGTGTTTGCTCTTTTATAAGCATTTGCATGATCTGTACGAGTGCATTTATCGTTTTAGGTGCTACCCCAGCAGAGTCAGCACCCTCTTGGGGTTGTAGGGGCTGTTTTCACGCTGTGTCCCTCTGCAGGAGAACGACTTGCCGTTGTGGAGGTGCAGTGCGAACGACTGAGGATGCTCTACCGGGACTGTGCGCGGCCTCCACCGCCACCCCTGCAGGCTGACCGAAGACAGGTGAGCCCTCCGAGCTGCCTCCCCTCCCTCCAGGCAGCAGGCTGGCAGCGTTCAGAACAAGTGTTTGCAGGGTCTTTTGCAAACGCCCACTCTGTGATGACATGCTTTCACCTTTGAATGTCAAAGCTTACCGAGCTGGCGTTCTGAATATTGAAAAATTATAGTAGAGAGCAAAATGTATTAATTTATAAATAGTTTCTTTGTGTTAACAACAGAAAAAGACAGCTTTTAAAAATCTTAGTCCACTTACAGTAAGTATATCTGGGGAATGAGAATAAGTAAAAACAAAAGTATCAAAATATTAAAAGTTGGTGCAACTTTGAATGTTCGCAGCAGCATTATTCACAACAGCCAAAAGTGAAAACAGCCCAAATGTCGATTAAATATTCAGTGAAAAAACAAAGTATGATATATCCACGCAAGAAAGTTATTTGACCATATAAAGGAATAAAGTACTTGACACTTGCTAAGACTTGCATAAACCCTAAAACTAAACTGAGTAAAAGAAACCAGTAACATAAAAAGAGCATATATTTTATGGTTCCATTTATTTGAAATTTCTAGTATAGGAAAATCCATAGATAAAGCAACAGATTGGTGATTGCTGAGGGCTGAAGCAAGGAATTGGAGAAAGGGACAAGGATTGAGTTCTAATGGATACAGATTTGTTTTAGCTAGGAAAAAGTGTCCTACAATTAGATGTTGGTGGTGGTTACATAATTTGGTGAATATAGTAAAAACACTGGCTTACACATTTTCAAATGGGTAAATTGTATATTTTGTGAATTATATAAAATGGTACATCTAGCTAAATGTACAAGACTGATACTCTTGGAATTTTTCTGTGGTCTTGAAATTATTTCCAAAAAATAAAGTTAAAAGTACATTTTAGGGCTGAGCGTGGTAACCACACACCTGTAATCCCAGCACTTGGGAGGCTGAGCCAGGAGGATTGTCATGAGTTTGAGACCAGTCAGTTGGCAAGTGAGCTCAAGGCCAGCCTGAACTGCATAGTGAAGATTTAAATCAAAAAGATTAAAGAAAAAAAAAGTACATTTAAAAAATGGCCAGGGCAAAAAAAAAAAAAAAAGAAAAGAAAAGAAAAGAAAAAGAAAAATGGCCAGGGCCAGGGGCATATCACCGAGTACAGTACACATAAGGATCTGGGTTTTATACATAGCAATAAAGCAAGAAAAATACATAAAGGAAGGAAACTTTTTTTCTTTTTCTTTTTTCTTTTGGTACCAGGAATTGAACTCACAACCTTGTACTTGTCAGGCAGGTGCTTGTGCCACTGAGCTATATCCCAGCCCTAAATACATTTAAAAAAAAAAACCATGCCGGGCATGCCTGTAATTCCAGCACTCAGGAGGCTGAGGCAGGAAGATCGCTGTGAGTCTGAAGCCAGCCTGGGCTACAAAGTGAGTTCAAGGCCAGCCTGGACTACATAGCAAAACCCTGTCTCAAAAAGACCAAAAAGCAAAAGAAAACCATCCGGAAATTGCACCATCTCCAATTACCATTGTCAGTACACACATGTATAGTATTAAACAAAAAAGGGCGTCTCTGTCCAGGTGTGGTGGCTCACGCCTTTAATCCCAGCACTGGGAGGCTGAGGCTGGAGGATCCTTGTGAGTTTGAGGCCAGCCTGGGCTACAAAGCGAGTTCAAGAACAGTCTGAACTGCATAGTGAGACCCTGTCTCAAAAAATAGGGCTGGGGATTTAGCTCAGTGGTTTAAGCACCTGTCTGGCAGGCATGAGGTTGTGAGTTCGATCCCCGGTACCAAACAAACAAACAAACAAGGATGTCTCTCCAGACTGTTCAGTATCCAGCTTCTTCTCCTTAGTAGACGGTGAGTCTCTTCCCATGTCAACCAGCAGCAACTAAACAATCTCCCACGTGCTTGGACTTTAATTCATTCCCTCAAGTTTCTGTTGCCAGACATCTAAGTTAACTTGAGCTTTGGCTATTGTGATCTGATTCATGTCCTTGGAGCTGAGTCTTCACATGCATCTTTCAATTCCTTCTGTAGGATATAGTGAAATTGGTGGGTTACAAAGATATGCTTTGTCTGATAGAAAAGCCTGAAGTCTCAATGTTTAGATTGATTAAAAATTATGAATACAAGGCAACTAACCTAAAAAGAGAAAACATCATCATACCCCTGCGCAGCCTTGAGCTGTACTTTAAGTCATAGGAATGTGACTTCTAATTCTGGGCTGAACTGAAATGGACCTGTAGCCATGTGGGACCCTGAGGGTAAGTGCACGTGAGTGTAAGGATGGGTAGATAAGTAAGAATTCCACCCCAGCTCTCAGAATGGAGGAAAAACAGTACCTACGGGGAGAGTAAAAATAACATAATAAGCACAAGAAAGAATACAGAGATAAGTATTAGAATTTTTAAAAATTAAGAAATTACAAGCCAGGCGTGGTGGCACACGCCTGTAATCCCAGCACTTGGGAGACTGAGGCAAGAGGATTGTTTGAAGTTCCAGACCAGTCTGGGTTACAAAGTGAGCTCAAGGCCAGCCAGAGCTGCATGGTGAGATCCTGTCTCAAAAAAAAAAAAAAAAAAAAAAAAAAAAGTTACAGAGTGAAAAATGATTATTTCTAGAGAACAGGTCTGGACATAGGAAAAATACATATATATGGGAGTTGGGGTATAGTCCATCAGTAAAGCACATGTGAAAGGCCCTGAGTTTAACCCTGGCATCGCAAATATTTTTTTACAGACCAGTATTTTCATACTGCCAGATACAAATTACTTTTCTTCTTTGAGAGGGTCGTGGGACTTGTGCCTGTAGTTCTGTTGAATGCAGTTTCCCCCATGTAGCCCAAGGAGATCACTTGGAGCCCCTCGAGAGTGTTTCCTCCAGTGCGAGCCTGCATGTTTTCGTCTCACCTGACCTCTGTCACCTTCCTGGCTGACCCCAGCGCTGGAGGCGGTCTGCCTCGGGGCACTTTTATCTATGCCACCTCACCTCTGCCGGTTCAGGTGAGACTGCACATAGCACAGTGTTGGTGAGCGGAAAAGCCCGTGGTTGGGACCTGGCCATCCTGTCTGACTGTCTCTCTCTACTGGTGTCTCTTCAGGCCCCGTCTTTTTACTGGGAAATTGAAATTGTTTCCTACGGAGATACTGACGATGACACTGGACCAATTGTTTCCTTTGGCTTTGCTACAGAAGCAGAGAAACGAGATGGAGCATGGACCAATCCAGTGGGCACTTGCCTTTTCCACAAGTAAGTGGCTACCACTGCTTTTATTTTTAAAAAGAAAAGTGGGTTTGCGTTCCAGAGAGCAGTAGCTTCCCATAAAGTGTTTATAGGTATTCAGAAAGCCAGAAGTCAATTCAGTCTCTGCCTAAGTAAGTTTGGAGAAAAGAACGTTATTTTCCCCATTTGGGTATTTACAGTGCATATCATATTGCACAATTCCTTCCTAGTTGTTCTGCACAGGAAACCTGCCTATCTTTGTTTGCTCAGTGTGTCCCTATGAGCATGTACCCCTTTTCTAAGAAGACAGTGTAGACCAGTGATGCTGAACCTTTTAGAGCTTTCAGAGGTAGCAAACAGCCTGCTGCAGCATGTGTGTTACTGTGTTTTTCGGACAAAAGATGCTGATGTATGAATTGTTTTTCTAAACTAAATCCTTAGTATTCAGGTGTAATTCAGGCGTACGCATGCTGCCGTAGGGGCCACGTGGTGCCCAGTGACAGAAGGCAGGGCACAGTGAGCCTCAGCCGGTGAGCTCCTCGTAATTGCAGTGTTGGCAGATTACAGTAAATAAGTGGGTTCAGAGGTACAGTCTGGTGCTCAGTCTCTAAAAAGTCTGCTATCCCTGGCCTAGGAGATGCCAGTGTGGGTGTTTTTAATACTAAAGTTGTATCACAGTAGCCTTTGCACCCTGCAGTGTGGAAAATACTGGGAAATATGTTGCATTTTGTGAAAGAGAACCGTTCTTATGGTGGCCGATGGCACTTGCGCTACTGAAGCTCCATCCACCGTTGCCCTGCCACTGTGCAGGCCACAGCATCAATCTTTGGCCCCCTCTGCTTCCCCCTAGCAATGGCCGGGCCGTGCATTACAACGGCTCCAGTCTGCTGCAGTGGAAGAGCGTCCGCTTAGATGTGACCCTCTCTCCTGGTGAGTGTGACCTTGCGTATTTCTGTTCATCACAGACTTGTGTCTAAAAGCGTTCAAGTTAAATCAATTAAGCAACAAGAAGCAGGTGATTTGTGTTTTAGTGCAAACCAACCTTTATCATCGCTGCCCCACAGTTAACACCACATCTTCTTTTATGTGGCTGTCACTCTCACAGTCTCGTTCTGATAGCTCCGGAGACGCGTGTGCTCTTGTTCCCACTGTCGCGTGGTTGCAGTTTAGGTGTTTACTTGACTGTCAGAGGTGAACTGTGTGCTACCCATCCCATTCTCTGCCGCAGGCGATGTGGCGGGGATCGGCTGGGAGAGAACCGAGGGGACCCCACCTCCTCCAGGGCAGCCGGCCAAGGGCCGAGTGTACTTCACGTACTGTGGGCAGCGCCTCTCTCCGTACCTTGAAGACGTCTCTGGCGGGATGTGGCCCGTGGTTCACATTCAGAAGAAGGCAAGTTACCTGCTGGGAAAGGAGAGCCTACTTAGTCATCATTCCTGTCGGGGAGGGAAAGTGGAAAGCACCCACACATGCTGCCGTAGGGGCCGCGTGGTGCCCAGTGACAGAAGGCAGGGCACAGTGAGCCTCAGCCGGTGAGCTCCTCGCTTTGTGTTGACCCCACAGCCTTGGATTAGGTGATGCTTCATCACAAACATGGTGTTTAACTGCTCTGACCCTTTGGCCTTATCTCTGAAGGACAATTCAAGGAACACTACTGTTCTTTCACGTGTCAGGGAAATGATTCTGCAGCTGAGTTGTGAAAGTGACCCTCCGGGGTTGCTCAGTGTGCCAGAATGTGGAGGGGTCTCTGGGAAAGACTCCCAGTTCACACTGCTCCCCCCAGCCTCCCCTCTTGGAACACCTAAGGCTCTGCATTGCACACTGCCTGCCCCGAGTTTATATTTCCGCCCTCGACTGCTCAGATCCCCAGCCTCAAACAGCTGCAGACTAGGAAATGTCTCACAATAAATGTGTCTTTGGCATATGGAAGTGAACATGTCCAAGCCTGAACAGAGCTCTGCCCTGAGCTCAGATCACTAGTCCTGTTCCTCTCCAGAGATGGCAGTTCCTGCCTTCCACTTGTTCAAGCCAAAAACCTTCCTCCTTGATGCTTCGTTTTTCTGTTGCTCGACCCCCAGTGTGTTAGCAAATTTTATTGCTCCACCTTCAAACTGCATACAGAACCTGACCATTTAGCCCATTTCTTTGCTAACCACCTGGCCTGGCCACCACAGAACCTTGGGCAGCTTATCACTCATTAGTCCCCAGTTCTTCCTCCAACCCTTTGCTTGCCCTTTACACAACTTTCTGCACAGCAGTCACAGTGATCCTTAAAAGTGTTAGTTAGGGCCAGACATGGTAGCACATGCACCCAGCACTCAGGAGGCTGAGGCAGGGGGGTTACTGTGAGTTCAAGGTCTGGGCTACATAGTGAGTTTAAGACCAGCCAGAATCATAGAGCAAGACCCTGTTACACACACACATTCAAACAGAGTGTTAGGGTGTGGGGGACTTGTCTAGCATGTATGAAGCCCTAGGCTGGAAAAAAAAAAAAAAAGGCATTAGTTAGAATGCTGTTCCTCTTTCCAAACCAGTCAATGGTTTCCCGTGTTACAGGATACAAAAGCCCAAGTCTTTGTAATCCTGTGAGAGCCGGTGCTATACCGTGTCTCTGATACCATTTTCTCCTCTTCATTTTTTGAATGAATTAAAGATGACTGTAATTTAAGCAGCATTTCTCAGCCTGCTCCATTCATTCATTCATTCAACAGATATTTATCAGATACCTGCCATATGCCAAGCACACTATGTCAGGCTCTGGATACAGAACAGTGAGCAAAACAGACACGGTGTCTGTCTTCACAGGATTATAATCAGTGGGAGGAATTGAGCACTGGTCAGATAATTGCCAAAATCTATGTGTGTAATCACAGACTTCAGTGCTTTGAATAGAATGTTAGTCTCTATGGAAGTAGGTGCCAAGCCAATCTGATCATGTCCGTGTGTCTCCGAAGAAGCAATGTTCAAGCCAGGTCTGGAGTATTAACTGCTCCCAACGAGGTGCAGTCAGAGGAAAGAGTGTTCCAGGTGGAGGAGCAGCTCACATGGAAAGGAGCAAGGCTGGAAACAGGAGGTCCTTGGAGTAGCCAAGAGCCTGAGTCTGCGCTCCCAAGGGCAAGAGAAAGGGCAGTGCTCTAGGCACCAGACTCAGTCACACCCACTCCCACCTCGGAATAGCCTTCTGAGTTGACGTTTAGTGAAGTCTACCTCGGGGTGTTAAAGAAATAAGTAAAAATAACCCGAAGTCCTTTCAAGTCCTTTATATGATCTCCTTTCCAGAACACCAAAACTCGAGCCAACTTTGGCTCCCGTCCATTTGCCTATGCCGAGGGGCAGGCCCATCGCAATGCCGCCGACCTGTGCACTGACCTGGCAGAGGAGATCAGTGCCAACTTCGAGGCCCTGCCCTTTGCCATGGCATCTGACAGTGACAATGATGCTGGCACCAGTATTGCTTCTGACCCGGGCACTCATGGGCCACCGTGCCGGATTGCCGCTGTGGCCACCGCTCAGCAACGTAAGCTGCCTCTTCCTAGGGCCCCATTGCTCTCTGGGAATGTGGGTGCCGGGCATCCTACAAACCCACTTGCCTGGGGCATTCCCGCTGCAGTCTGAGGCTGCAAGCTCAAATGCCATGGGGTTGCAGGCAGAGTGGAGGAACTGGGTGCAGGCGGTGTGGCAACTGGGAAAGCACATTTCTTCCCTCTTACAGGAATATTTGGTGCCAGCAGAATGGTGTCAGATAGCAAAAAGCCCCCACATGTTTATGTGAAATCACTTTGTTTTTGTGATTTTACTCATTTTTAAAAATTGCTTTAAAGCTGAGCTGGGCATGGTGGCACACGCCTGTAATCCCAGCACTCAGGAGGCAGACGCAGGAGGATTGCCACAAGTTCAAGGCCAGACTGGGCTATATAGCAAGTCCCTGTCAAATAAATAACTGACATCATCATAGTATAATAAAATGCCAACTGAAGAATCTAGGTCGTGGGTATTTAGGTGTACACTAAAAACTTTCCTGATTCTTTGAGAAATTTCATAATCAAATTGAGTAAAACCAAGCTTGGCAAACTAAAGCTGTTTTCAGGCCCTATTTGATACTGCTCTGCAAAATGTTTTGAGTCTTTTTGGTTCTTTCTCATGGTAAAGAACTTTCCAGATTCTTCTCTGAGTTGAATGAGTCACGCACACACACATTAATCTCAGGACTCATAGATGCTTACTTGTTCCTTGACTCTCTAATTTAAAATTCCTAGACATACTAGGAGTCTTTATATCACACAAATGCAGGGAGTCCAGTTTGTCCAAGGATGAGAAGTCCATGCTTTTCGCAGCCTACTCTTGTTCACATTTCCCTGTCACGATGCTTTGTTACAGAGTATGATAGCGACACCTCCTGTCATTATAAAGTAGAACTCAGCTATGAGAATTTCATCACCTCTGGCCCAGACCCTCATCCACCTCCCATTGCAGATGATGAAAGCGATGACGATGATGATGATGACATTCCACAGGTAAGAGACCTGAGGGCATGGGTTAGGGACGGGCCAGTGCTCACTTAGCTCCCTGGTGACAAGCCTCGAGGAGTGATTCTGATGTGAGCGTGCAAAGCTGGTGTTTTTAGTCTCCGGGTGTGTCATCAAGTTTGAGCAATCATCCTGCCACGTCCGACTTTTTAAGCCACCTATCAGTACCCGTGTCTGCTTGGCTCAATGGTGCAATAGAGGTCCAGGTGTTGGAGAAATGAAGCACTTTGTTAGTAACTCCACAGCAAGTTTCAGCATGCCACAAATGTGCCTCTGTGGCTTTTGAGGACAAGGAAGAGCTTGCTCCTGTGGCAGTGTCCCTCTCTGCATCTTGGGAGTGCACACCCCATAGGCTCTGCACCTGGACTTCCATTGCTAGCTTTGGAGGGCAGTGTTTGCGGGGAGCTGTAAGGGAGGGAAGGCATGCTGCCTGCACCACACATTCCTCCACTCATGAGTTTCTTTCTCCTTCCAGGAGGACCACTATGCCCTGCTGGTGAAAGCCTGGGAGACCAAGGTTTTTCCCACCATCCGAAGGCGTTTCCGCAATGAGGCAGAGCGGAAATCGGGCCTGGACCAGATCAAGGGGGCTTTACAATTAGGTCTGGTGCTTTTTGTTCTCAAGAGGAGCTCATTGTATGGGGTGGAGAGATACAGGGTAGATGTAAGCCAGGAGAGGCACTTCTCGAATGTCACACCTGACTGATATTTTCTCCCTGGCCTGGAGTTTGATGTCTTTTGCCTCTGTTGCTGGGTTTTTGCTTATCAGTATAACTCAATGTTTTGGGGTTTTGGGCTGCTAAATACAGCTGGAATGGTTGTCATGGGAAAGGTTGTCATGGGAAATCACAGATATGCTGTTTACCAGCAGTAAGAGCTTGGGCTTTCCTCCTCCTTAAAATGGAACTAATAAAGGCAACCACTTCATCTGCATATGAGAAATAAATGAGCTGATGAGAGATAAAGCTCCTAAGACCAGTGCCTGGCACACAGTGAGCATTCAGTTACTATGCTTCTAACTGTCCAGATGATGATGATGATGATGATGATGATGATGATGGTGGTGAGGTTTCCCCTTGGTAGAGCAGTGGCAAAGGCTGAAAGGAAGACAGGGAGGCGGCTTGTAGTGCCCAGAGGACCACTGCTGTAAGAGCGAATTGGCCTCCTGTTGTCAGGTGCCCCCAGGAAGAGTAATGAAGCCTTCCCGGGCTCTGCAAGTTTGATTCCTCCTTATTACAGGAAGATAATGATTTTCTTCCCTTGCACTATTTCTTTTGAAAACATTGCGAAGATTATATTTCTGTAATCTCCAAATATTAGGCCACAGTTCTTATTTATTCTCTCTGATGCTTCTTTCCATAAGCATCTTTCTGTAATTGTACCCCCTTTTAAACTGTGCTCAGAAAATTGCCACACCTTTTCATTACAGCAAGGCCAGGGAATAAAACAACGGCAGATAAGTGTGATGGAGAGCGGCCTGTTTAAAAGCAGGTACTATCAACCCCCGTTCTTTTGCCCACAACTTCCTAAGCACTGTGAGGTCCAAGGCAGCAGAGGCAAATGGAAATGTTGGGCCCCACTTCACTGTACTCCCCACAATGCTGCCTGTCTTTCTTCTTTTCTTTGTTGTTTTAGGTCTCTAGATACTTATTTGCTTGGTTTATTACTTAATTGTGGCTGCTTTTGCTGTTGAACATAGTAATATGTTCTCCCTCTGGGAAGAAAGAACAGAGAAAATCTTAGTAGAAGTTGACATGGCTTAGCTCTCTGTCTCTCTTAAACAAGCAATGTGTGTTTACTGTAGTCAAAATCACACACAGCACATAAACCTATAAAGTAAGAAACAGTATTACCCAACTTTTTTCTATTTTTCCTGCAGATTGTTCCTTTGAATTAACTGAAATGAAATGACTACATAATGATGTACCACCATTTTTAACCACCTATGTAGAGAAAGTCTGATTATTTCCATTTTTTGCTGCTGTTATTCACCAACAGTGCTGCAATGAGTGTTCTTGTGCATTTGCACACTTGTGCTTGTGTTTCCATGGGAGAGATCTGAGAGAGTCCTAGAAGTAATGCATTTAGTATTTAGAATTGGTAGAAACTGCATAACTACCTTTCCCCAAAGGGTATGTCCCCCATAAACTGGGTGTGAAAGATTCTCTGTCATTTCATTCTAGATCCAAGTCAGTGTCATGGGTGATCTGCAGACTGTGTGCCCTGTGGAGAGTTACCTGGTGTGCTGTGTTTTCAGGCATGGTGGACATTGCCCGACAGACGGTTGAGTTTCTCTATGAGGAGAATGGCGGCATCCCCAGAGACCTTTATCTTCCCACCATTGAGGACATTAAAGATGAAGCCAACAAGTTCACAATTGACAAAGTTCGAAAAGGTTTTACTTTCCTCCTTACTACATCTATGAAATTTTTGATGAAAAGGACAGTTGAATTTTCCTAGGCAGGAACCACAGGGCCGGCTCTGTGCCTGCGTGAGCTCCTCACCCTGAATGACCTGACCTCTAACAGGCGCTCGCAGATGAAGCCCACAAACACCACGCGGGTGGTGCAGGGGCTGACACTGGGCCTCTGGCGCTCTCTCCCATGTTCCCTTGCTTGCTGGCCACAGCGGGTCTGGGAGTGAAGGAGGGAAGAGGGACCTGTGCTGAGGGCGCCAGATGGGCCTCTCTGCCCAGTCCCAGCTTCTGAAATATCAAGCCTCACGATCAGGGTTTACTGGCCTTTTTAGAATTTTAATATTGCAAATGAGGTGTGGCGGTGCACGTTTGTAACCCCAATGCTTAGGAATCCAAGGCTCAAGTTCAAGGCCAACATGGACTACACAATCTCAAAACACCAAACAAACCAAAAACTGTTGCTTATTTCAAAGACAGGGGAAGAAAACAGAAAAGCATCAAAAAGCAAATTTAAAACCATGCCTCTTCTGATGACCTTCACAAAAATACCAGAACATCATGGAGCAGGACACAATTCACATACCATGACATTTGTCCTTTTTGGGAGTGGTGGTTGTAGCTGAGTGGTTCAGGGTGTACTTAGCATACCTGAGGCCCCCTGGGTTTGATTCCCCAGCACTATCACCAACAACAACATTCACCTTTTTAGGGTAAATAGTTCAGCAGTGTTTAGAGGTTTTTTGTTTGTTTTTCTGTCTTTTTGAGACAGAGTTTCACTATGCAGTTCAGACTGGCCTTGAACTGACTTTGTAGCTCAAGCTGGCCTCACTCACAGCAGTCCTCCTGTCTCAGCCTCCTGAGTGCTGGGATTATAGGCATGTGCCACCATACCTGGCTAGTAGTTTTTAGAATATTCACAAAGTTGTGCAAACATCAAATTACTCCCTCTAATTTCTTGTCATTTTTATCCACCCCCAAAATAAATCCTCTGTTCCTTCACTCCTCCTGCCCCCCTCCCTCCCCCTAGCCTCTGGGAAGTGCTGCTGTGCCTTCTGTCTCTATGGATTTACCTGCTCTGGACATTTCCCATAGATGGAGTCATAGAACGTGGGTCTTTCCTTTTCTGGCTTTTTTTTTTTTAACGTGGTTCATCCATGTTGTAACATATGTCAGTACTTTATTACTTATATGGCCAAATAATATTCCACTGTATACTGAGGCCTCATTTTTGTTTATCTGTTCATCCACTGACAGACATTTGAGTTGATTCCACTTTTCTATTATTATGAATGATGCTGCTCTGGACTTTTGTGTACAAGTTTTTGTGTGGACATGTGTTTTCATTTCTCTTAGATATAGTATACCGGTGTGCAGGAATGGAATTGCCGGCTCTTACGGCGACTTTGTGTTTCGCTTTTTGAGGCATCCCCACAGCATTTTCAACAGCTACTCCAGCACATCACATTGGGACCAGCTGTGGACGCGGGCTCCCACCATGGTGCTTGTAGCCACCTGTTCTTTGACTTCGGTCCTCCCCGTGGGTGGGGACTATCACGCCATAGCTTTCACACGTTTCCTGACGCTGCACATCCTTTCATGAGTTGTCTTTTCATTTCTCTTTGGAGAAATGTTTATGCAAATTCTTTGCCCTTTTTAAGTGTTCATTTATCTTTTTATTTGTGAATTGTCAGTTTTGACAACATTTTGTCACATTACCTTCCAGGCCGAGCTGTGTCCCTTTTTTGGTTATAACCAACCTGAAGCTCCTGTTGGATGCTATAGGGCTGTTGTAGACTCTGTGCTAAAGCGTCCCAAGGTGAGACGGTGATTCTTCCTGAAGGAACTTCTCCTCCCTCCTCAGGTCTCACAGTCGTAACCCGTTCTCCAGACAGCAACAATGTGGCCAGCAGCACTGTTGGAACTGCTCTGCCAAAGTTCGCCATCCGAGGGATGCTGAAAACCTTCGGGCTTCACGGAGTTGTCTTAGATGTTGACTCAGTAAGTGAGCGGCCGGGAGATGAATACGCCCTTTTCCATATACAGAGGCTTTCGTGCCCAGACTCCAGGCACTTTACAGAGCGATCATGGGCCGAGGGTGTGGCTTGGCGGGCCTAGCACACACGAGGTCCGCGATCAATCCCCAGCACCACGACAGAGAACAAAAGTGATTCCATCAGGTTTCTCTTCAAAATAGGGATGAAGAAGCAAAGAAAAAATACCATCGTGTCAGATGGCTTGTGTAAGGTTTTCTCACGTGTCCTGATGAGGATTGATGGTGCGTTATCATCCCCTAACTCTCTGCACCGGCAGTCCCTCTGACCACACCATCTGTCAGCCACGTCCAGCTGGCCCTACGTTGTCCCTACCCATGGTCTGAGGGAAATTCTCCTGTGTCCTTGATGAATGGATGACCTCCCATTGCCAGGATTGTTACACAGGCACAAAAGATCACATCTTTTCATTAACTCTTTCAGCCCATTTCCCCCTGTCAAATGTGTGTATTGAACACCAGGAGCAGTTATTATCGTTGCATAATGCTCCCAGCTGGGGCTCCTAAGGACTTGGAGGGGTGCACGAAGATTAGGAGCAAAAGGGCTAGAGAGGGCAAAGCCAAAGCTTTCCTTTGAAATCAGGCTCCTAGCTGGGTGTAGTGATGCACGCTTGTAATTCCAGCACTCAGGAGGCTGAGGCAGAAGGATCACTGTGAGTTTGAGGCCAGCCTGGACTACATAGCAAGACCCTATCCCAAAAAATCTAGATAAATCAATCATTGCAAGTTCAAGACCAGCCTGGGCTGCAAAGTGAGCCCAAGGCCAGCCTAAATTGTATAGCAAGACCCTGTCTCAAAAAAAAAAAAAAAAATCCTAGATAGAGAAAGGCTTCTGTTTGAAAGCTGTACCTACATGATTCTAAGACTGCAGGCATACCTTTGGATTTGAGATATTTAAATACCATGCAAGAAAAACTGATAAAATTATGCATAGATCATGATGAAGTCATGTGCATCATTATATACTTACAAGCATTGGTAGCTGTCTTTCTAGGGGTATGGATAATGTTAGGTAACCATAGGTGCTTTGAAATTGACCTTTCAAAAATTTGTATCTTCACTGGGTGTGGTGGTGCATGCCTGTAATCCCAGAATTCTAGGAGACTGAGGCAAGAGGACCAAGCCCAGCCTGGACAACGTAGTGACTTAGCAAGACCCTGTCTCAGAATAAAAAGGGGATGGGGATATAGCTTTATGCCAAGAGCCCTGGATTCAATCCCCAGTACTGCCCACCCCCACCCCCACCCCCCCGCCAAATGTATTCTTCTTCAGCTCTCCATTTTACTAGAAATTAATTTTTTAAGAGAGGTAATTGACAGTTTACAGAGGTGTACTTTCAAACAGCGAATTCTATCAGTAATCTTGTTAATCTCCCACTGCCTTTTGATACAAACTTCTAATTTTGGTTATCAGAAACTAACTACTAATAATATTTTGTAGCAATAGAAATGAATGAAAATAAAAATTAAAAGCCTCATAAAGTGACACATGCCTATAATTCCAGCACTGAAGGAGGCTGAGGCAGGAAGATCTCAAGTTTGAACCCTGCCTGGGCAGTTTAGTAAGACCTTGTCTCAAAAAGAGCTGGAGATGTAGCTCATTGCTAAATGGCCCCTGGGTTTGATCCCCTGTGTTGCAAAATGACAAAACAAAATTAGAAGAGTAGAAATTTTGTTAAATGGGCTGGGGATTTAGGTCAGTGGGATAAGCTCCTGCCTGGCAAGCGTGAGATTGTGAGTTCAATCCCCGCTACCAAAAAAAGAAAAAGAAAAAAGAAATTTTGTTTAAGTAATCATCATTGGCTGGGTGTGGTGGTGCACGCCTTTAATCCCTGCACTCGAGAGACTGAGGCAGGAGGGTCGTTGTGAATTTGAGACCAGCCTGGGCTACAAAGTGAGTTCAAGGCCAGCCTGAACTGCATAGTGAGACCCTGTCTCAAAAAACAGGGACGGGGATTTAGCTCAGTGGCCTAAGCGCCTGCCTGGCAAGCATGAGGTTGTGAGTTTCATCCCCAGTACAAAAAAAAAAAGTAATTATCATTGTTATTTCCCAGATAATTTGATTCACTTTGTTTTAATAATCCCTAAGTAAAAATTCAGTGGTATTTAAATCTAGAATATGCATAAGTTTAATTTTTATTTTTCTACCAATGAAATAAAGTCATTATACAGATTCTCTGCTTTTAAAAAGTTATAAATGTAAAAACAATGAATATAACTTTTACCTGACAATAATGTATGTTGAAATATTACTGAAATACTGTGCTGTTCTGTTTAAATTGCCAACTCATCATTACCTTGATGGTCTTCTTTATTATACCAATTAAAATTCTCCATCTGATATGGAAAACTGAAACACTATCACTACTGACTAGATGCTTTCAAACTTTTAGGCATGATCATTGGTTTGAAGCTAATATTTATTACTGTAGTCATACATATAGAGATAGGTAAGTTAATCTATGTATATGTTAATGTACAAGTTTGTATATACATGTATGTGGACAGATAACACATATGTATACACATATGTATTTTTTATTCTAAATTTTTTCTATTTTAATTGAATTTTTTTAAATTAACCAGCTCTTAGCCTTTCTACTGTGTGTTAATTTATAATTGAGAATTTTGGACATAAAAAGGATTAAGGTGTGTTATGTATGTGTACCAACTTCCCATGATGAATATAATCATATAACATGCTATATATAATATATATTGTAAAATATAGCATAGATATAGAGAGACACATATAGAAATACACATATATATATATATATATATATATATATATATATTTTTTTTTTTTTTGTACCAGGGATCGAACTCATAATCTCGCGCCTGCCCGGCTGGTACTTAAGCCGCTGAGCTAAATCCCCGGTCCTATTTTTTGAGGCAGGGTCTCACTATGCAGTCCAAGCTGGCCTTGAACTCACTTTGTAGCCCAGGCTGGTTTCAAACTCACAATGATCCTCCTGCCTCAGCCTCCCAAGTGCTGGGATTAAAGGCATGCGCCACCACGCCTGGCTTATAAATATATTAAAGAGGGAGTTAGGGGTGTAGTTCAGAACTGCAGACTTTGGCTAGCATGCTAAATATTTGGCTTTACAAAAAAAAGAAACAAGAAAAGAAATAAATCATTAAACATTACATGATTATTCTTTGGGGAGGGCATACTGGGGATTGAACCCAGGGCCTGGTACATGCTAAGCACTCTGCCACTGAGCCACATCCCCAATTCATGATTTGTTTTTTTTTTTTTTTTTTTTTTGAGACAAGGTCTTGCTGGGCAGTTCAGGCTGGCTTTGAACTCACTGTGTAGCCCAGGTTAGCCTCAAACTCGAAGTAGCCCTCCTGCCTCAGCTTCCCGAGTGCTGGGTTCATAGGCATGTGCTACCACCCAGCTAATGATTATTTGTAATGTTTTCTTATTTTGTTCTTTGCTCAGGAAAGTACTTACCAAATTTATATAGTATAAACCTGTGTTGTAATACATGTTTCAATAGTGTACTATTGGGCAGGGAGGATAGCTTAGTGATAAAACACATGCCTGGCATACCCAGGGCTACAAAAAATAGAAAAGTACTATGAATTTGTATTTTCCCATTTGGTTCATTAATTTTATCCGGGAAATAGCAAGCAGGTATAAGTTAGAGCATAGTATCTAAAAGCGAGGCCTTAATATATACAGATGTGTATATCAGCTTGGAACACAAGGTCAGCGCTCAGGAAGAGCAGCAGACACTTCCACTTCCTGTTGTAGGTGAACGAACTGGTGCAGGTGGAAACGTACCTCCGGAGCGAAGGCGTGCTGGTGAGGTACTGGTACCCTATCGATATGCTGGAGAGGCCCCCAGCAGGCTACCGAAGGACAGCCACCAACGGGCTGGTCACACTGGACAATACCAACCTTCAGATTCACAGGTAAACTTGAGCCCTTTCTTTCTTTCTTTCTTTCTTTCCTTCTTGAGACAGGGTCTCACTACACAGTGCAGACTGGTCTTGAACTCACTTTGTAGCCCAGGTTGACCTTGAATTCGCAGCAATGCTTCTGCCACAGCCTCCCAGTGAGCCCTACTTTCTGACAAGCCACAGACACCACGCACTGTGTTTTTCCACATGGACCATTTACCTCCCCAAGAAAGCTTTTCCTTCAAAGCTAAGAGTCGGAGGGTAAAATGGCAGTTAGGAAGGGTGGCTGCAAGGTTGCAGGACTTGAGAAGAAAAAGTGGGAGGATCTGGGCTCCCCTGGCCTATGCCGCATCTGTGTGAATCGGGGAGGCCAGGGCAGCTAGAGATCGGGAAAGTGTGGGGACAGTTCCACAGAGTCACGCAGGTCAGGAAGAGACAGCAAGGAGATGGCAGTTCAGGAAGCTGTCCAGGCACTATGCGGGCACCCAGCCGTTTCTCTCTTAAATGCTAGCCAGGTGTCCTTGAGTGCTGGCTCTGCTCCTGGCACTGGCAGGAAACAGAGGTGCACGGGCACATGCTGCCCCCAGTGGATTAGAAACTAAGGATCTGGCAAAGTTGCTACCATGCACTGTTACCAATTCCCCCTGAATTATTCCTTTCAGTCCTGAACAGTCTTGCCACAGTTCAGAATGTAGCAGTAAATGGAGTGGGCAATAAAGGCCTCCATAAACTATTGTTCATGCTAGCCATTCCCTAGTGCCACAGTTCCTCCTAGGCTCCATCTGGAGCCACACCAGTATGTCCTAGGCCTCGGCAGCTCACACTTGGTGACCCTGGAGACACAGGGCAGGAAGCAGGACGTGCTGTGCAGCAGCATCACAAAGTTCTCCCGCAGGCCTCCTACCGTCGGCCCCACAGTAGGGTTCAGGTGGTAGCCAGACAGCTGTGTCCTGAAGCAGAGCTGGCAACTCTCAGGACAACTTCCCTGGCAGCTTGCAGGGATTCTGGGGACCCAGCTTCTGCAGCCTCCCTGTGAAAATGTTCTTTTCCTCAGTCCTCCCAGGCCAGAGGCTGCCTCTGCTAGTCAGGGGTCATTGTCACTGTGATGCCTAGTAACGTGCTGACATTCTTCATCAGGATTTTGTTCAGTTTTGGGTTTTTTGTGGTTCTGAGGATGGAGCCCAAGGAGTAATGATCTACAACCCCAACCGTGTGGTTTTGTTTAAAAACACAAAGGACTCACTTGGGGCCCAGGACACGGGGCTGGCACAGGAGCCTGAGATGTCCTTTCCCCAGCCCATTGGCGTGGGGCCAGAGGTCCCCGCTCAGCACATCTCCCTGCCGTTCCTGCAGAGAGCTGTTGCGGTGTGAGGCCGCGCTGGCCCGGCTCTACTGCCGCATGGCCCTGCTCAACATCTTCGCCCCCAAGCTGCCTCACCTGTTCACCCGCCTCTTCCACATCCCCGCCATCCGGGACATCACGCTGGAGCACCTGCAGCTGCTGTCCAATCAGCTCCTTGCTCCTCCGCTGCCAGGTGAGGCTCTGCTGCTGGGATTGTCCTGTCGTGCGTTCTCACTGTTTGGCAGATGGAAATATATCCCACACTTTCGAATGAATTTGTTGAATATTCATGGAGATTCCCAAACTAACCACAGGTCTAGGAAACCAGGCAACAATGCTGCCACAGACATTCTGCTTGGCCCAGAAAGCAAGATGCATCCCAGCTCACAGGCCTTCCAGACCAGACCTGTCGGACTGGGGAGGGCCACTTCATGGGCCAGTCCACGCGTGTCCGCTAGACCTGGGGCCCGCGGCTGTGGGTGTCTGCTCCCCTGGGAAGGCTAAGCAAAGAGTCTTCCCTCTCTCTTCCTCTGGCACCTCAGCCTCAGCCAGCTCCCCTTGACCTCTTTGCAACTAAACTGGGAGCAAGAGGTGAGGGCGGGGAGGCAGCAGGGACCCCGAGCCCCACAGCTTCTCAAATGGTCGCCTTCTGGCTCACAGCCATCGGAGTCCCACAGCACATTTGTGCCACATCTCCACTGGCCACTCCAAGAATTTGGAGGCTCCAGAACTTACCCCTGAGAGCACTTTGCCATGATGATTGCACGCACTCCTTTGTAAACTCCGCTCAGAGGCCCCCTGTGGTTTCTTGATCCAGCCCAGCGTGGCCCAAGTAGCTAAGTGGCTCGGGCTCTGGACCCTCAGTCCGTTTCTCTCCCTGTCCACAGATGGCACCATCAGCTCCAGCTCCATCCTCCTGGCACAGTCTCTGCAGCACTGCATCCACTCCCAGAACTGCTCGGCCACGGACCTCTTCTACCAGGGCAACTCCCAGACAGTGAGGGAGTGGCTCAGTGTGGCCATCACCCGCTCCCTGCACCAGGGCGAGGACAGCCTCTTGGAGCTGACCAAGCAGATCTGCTCCTTCCTGCAGGTAATGGCCTTGCCATGGGCCTGCAGTTCTCCTCCTTAAGTGGATGTCTTACTGGCTTGCTAAAAATTGCTCCCCTGCCACCCCTGCACTGCCTCTCCCTGGGGTGGTCTCTTCACAGAAGCTCTTCTGCTTGGTCTCACCCATGGCTTGCTTCCTCCCGGGGGCCTTTTTTGAGTCAATACCAGCATATGCTCAGGCTGATCCCTTTTGCTTGGTGAGACAAGAAATGAAATGCTCGCCCTCGTGTTTCTCTGGGGCTTTCCTTACTGCATGTCTCTCTGTAGACAGCACCAGAGCAGTTCCCCTCTGAAGAGTTCCCAATTTCCGAGTCCAAAGTCAACATGGACGTTAATTTCCCTGGGGCAGCTTTCGTCGTGGTATCTTGTAAAGAAAGTCAGTCCGGATTCCGCAAAGAGTAAGTTGCCTTTCTCAAGAGGAGGTGATGGGAGAAGAGCTAAATGAATTCCCATGACACTGGCAGAGGGAAATATCTCAAATTGTCCTTGTTCTTAGATGCATACACCCTTTAAAAATGATCAGCTCTCCCCACATTTCCCTGTGTGGGGACTTGGCCCTCGGGGTGCCGGAGAGGACCCTGCCCGCTTCCTCCGGTGTCTGTACTAATGCCCCCTTCCTCCCAGCTCCTCACTGTACAAGGCACCGTGGGCGCGCGTGCTCGTCTATGGGCTCGGCCACAAAGTGAAGCGAACTGGCCAGCTGAACCTCATCGAGGCCGCCTGTTACCCGCGGGACGCATCCCCAGCCAACACTGGGCTGGCCCCACCACCAACCGCTGACCAGTACCCTTCTGTGGTCCTCTCCACAGACAGGGTGCACATCAAACTGGGTGAGTCTTCCTCAGCTCCAGGAGATGGCGCCTTGGGCCCGCGTGCTCTGTGGCCTCCTTTCGGGAGATGCAGGCGTTTTGCTGGGTCCCTGCTGCTCAGGGCACTGTCTTTGTGAAGCAGAGGCTGCCCGGGCTACCCTGGGCTTTCCCCTCCTTTCACAAGTGGCACCAGCACGTGGTTGTTTGCCGGAGAAGAGCAGTCCCGGCCTCACTTTGTGCCAGGCTGTAACAATGCCAGGTGCTGTTCTGGGGTTCTCAGGTTGCCATTCATACCGCTCGCCCCTCCCTGGCACCCCCAGAGTTTGGCTTCCCAGCAGGCTCCATCTCTGTAACCCTGACGCTGTCACTGCCTGTCCTCTTCAGCCAGGAAAGCATCTTCGTTTTCAGGCTTCCACGGCTCGTCCTTGGCATGCCTGATGAGGAAAGACTGACCTGTGTTTGCCAAGGACAGTAATAAATCACATTTGCTTTTCCAGACCGGAAAGTGGGCCTTGACTTCTCACAGCACCAGGCCTTGAGCCGTTCATCTTTATGGAATGGGGTGAAGCGACATTTCTTAAGTGATTTAATCATTGCTAAACAACTTGATGATCTCTTCTTCAATCTCTTCTTTCATAGTTTCTCATCTACACTGGTTGATTTTTAAACTTGACATTAAAAACAGGATCTGAGCTAGGCATAGTGACACACACCTGTGAGCCTAGTGCTCGGGAGGCTGAGACAGAAGGATCACTGTAAGTTCAAGGCCAGCCTGAGCTACATAGTGAGAATCTGTTTTTAAAAAGCAAAACAAAGAGAAAAAACAGGATCTGGCTGAGGATATAGCCCAGTGAAAGAGCACACAGCAGACCTTGGGTTCAGTCCCCTGCACGAGCGAAGCAGATAGTAGCAGAGGCTATGTCTTACCTTTCCCCAGTGATCATCCTCCCCACAGCGCATGTGCACCAGTGTGCTGCCTCCTACCTCGGCTCATACTCGCTGGTGCTCGGCTCAGGTCTGGCCAGTGCCATGGTGGGCTGGGGTAGAGGATGTGAGGGCATCAGCTGTTGGAACTTTTTCCTCCTTACTGAAGGCAGCTTTGGTCAGACTCAGGCCATGGTCATAACAGAACAAGAAAATTAAAGCCCAAGGTGAGGAGGCTGGGACTGTAGCTAGTGGTACTCAGTACTACCCAAAAAACCCCACAAAAAATGGAAGGACAGGTGTGACACATGCCTGTCATCCAAGCAGTCAGGAGGCTGAGGCAGGAGGATTGCTATGAGTTAAAGGCCATCAAGGACTACATAGTGAGTTCAAGGCCAACCTGGACTATGCTGTGAGACCCTGTCTCCAAGGAAAAAAAAAGCAAAAAAAAAAAAAAAAAAGGCAGGGAATAAAAAACCAAGGTCCTGATAGCCTTGCGTTTGGGGATACCCTGTTCCTCCACTGTGTAGTCTTCGTGGGCTTGCAGCCACACAAAAGGACTGTTTCATTACCAACCTGGGGAGGGTCCAGTGAAGCATCTTTTAAAGTATGACTTAATTTTCCATTCTGGATCACAAGGCCAGTTACTTTCATTGTTTTGTTTTGTTTTGTTGTTGTTCTGAGATGTGGGGTTGCTGAGTTAGCCAGGCTGGCCTCTAACTTGTGATCCTCCAGCCTCAGTCTCTAGAATCGCTGGGATTGCAGGTGGGCACCACTGTACCCCTCCTGCCGGTTGGTGTCTACCTGAAGGGGGAATGTTTACCCAGCTCTGCACGGTGCCCTCTGCCCCTTGCCACAGCAGCAGGTGACTTGGAAGCTGGCCTTAGACCCTTCTGCACCTGCAGCTGCCTCTGGAGGAGGGACAGGGACTCACCCTTCCTCCACCTCCAGCAGATGGGAGGCAGGCTTCCCAGCCCTGATTCTCCCCGCACTTATGGCAGGTCCTCTCCTGCCAGGCTTGTGTGGCCCAGGTGCCACCAATCACAGCTTTGCTTCTGGGCTCTTCTAGGCGTGTCTCCACCTCCTGGAGCTGTGCTGGTGTTACATTCTCTGCCCCTGGAGTTCCCACTGGCCATGGCCTTCGCAGAGCAGCTGCTGTCCTGGAAGTCAGAAGATGGCGACATGAAGTCGGAAGACGAGCCTGACACCATTCCCACTTCCGTCTTCCTGCAGGTGGTGGAGCTGCTAGGTGAGGCCTCAGGAGCAGGGGCCAGGAGCGCTGGCGTGTGAGGTGGGCTGGGACTGGACGTGGGCGTGCACCCCGGTTCCCAATCATGACTTGCATAGTAGAGGATGGCAGCTAACCATGAGAGGTTAATTTTGTCATGCTTTATAAATGTGTGTCATTGTGACTAGGGGCGAAGAGTGGCATGAAAGTGAACAGTGCCCCAAAAGCAAGTCTCATGACTGCATAGCTCCTGAAAGGTTATGGAGGGTACAGAGCTCACGCGATGGTGCACTTCAGGGCTGTGCGTTTTCCCGTATGCACCTTTACCCCAAACAGATTCTCTCTGCCTTTTTTTTTTTTTTTTTTTTTTTTTGAGACAGGGTCTCACTAAGCAGTTCAGGCTGGAGTTGCACTCACTTTGTAGCTCAGGCTGGCCTCAAACTCAGAGCGATCCCCTGCCTCAGCCTCCCGAGTGCTGGGATTATAGACATGCACCACCATGCCCAGCTCAAACAAATTCTAAGGAAAGGACTGGGTGTAAGTACAGGGCGCTCAGTGGGAAGGTGCTTCCCTAACAGGTGCAAGGCCCTGGGTTCAACCCCTAGAGTGTGCATATGCACGCAAACACACACATAAACCTAAGTAAATAGTGAACTTTGATATCATTAGGTGTGTTTATTTACATTTTTAAGGATGAAATATACTGATGTCTGCAACTTATCTTAAATAGTCAAAACTTAATATGAGTTCATAGATGAATAGAGGGATGGGTAGATGTGTAATAAAGCAGATGTATCATTTATAGCATCTAGGAGGTAGGTATATAGGTATTACTGTGTAATTTTTCAAGTTTTCTGTAGTTTTGAGTTTTTTCATAATAAAATATTAGAGCTGGGCGTGGTGGCATGCCTGTAATCCCAGCATTTGGGAGGCTGAGGCAAGAGGATCGCATGAGTTCAAGGCCAGCATGGGCTACATAGTAGGTTCAAGGCCAGCCTGCACTATGTAGTGTGAACTTGTCTCAACATAAATAAATAAATGAACAATAATGGAGATTGGAAAGGGAGAGAAGTTGTGAACTCAAATCCCCTGAGGGACGACATAATAGAGAAATAAAAGAGGAAAGCGGGGGAGGCACACACACCTGTCCGGCAGGGCAGCTCACTGCCACGTGAGGTGCTGCCAGAGATGTTATTTTTGTTTCAAGAAATGGCAGAAGTTCAGATTTTGATATGAATTTCCTAATTTTTGACTGTTGGCAGCCGACCAGGCGGCACTTTCCAGGTGAGCAGGGAGCCCTGTGGGGGATGGGATGTCTGTAACGCTCTCGGCTCCTGGCCACAGACTCTCTCCAAAGCCGTCCTCTTGCATAACCATCTAATGGCAGAATGAGGACGGCGCGAGACGACAGGAGCATTTCTAGTATCCGACGGCCTGGCTCAGGACCAGGGAAACATTAGCATTTGACAGGCCCAGGCCCACCATTCTCAATCCATCGCTGAGCGAGCCGGAAGCTCAGGCACCTCCTCGGTGAGGCCTCAGGAGCAGGGGTCCGAACCAGAGGCCCTTTGTAGGTGCTGAACCCCATGCTGCCAGTCAGCCCCGGCCGTTCCAGGCGCGCAGACTCCCCGACCAGTGACCCCTCCCTGGGCAGGACCCGGCTGCAGAGAAGACGTTGCGCTGTCTCCTGCGGGCCGAGGGGTTGGCTGGCTCCAGGGAATGTGGGCCTTCGCCGTTTGTGACTTGCATGGCTTCTCACAAACATCCAGGAGCCTTCCCCACTTCCAGGTGACGGGAGTGTGGGGACAGAAGGTACACGCCTGCCATGGACAGACTCAGCACTGTTTCCCAGAGTTCTGTCATTTTCACACACGGCTTTGTGACTTCTGCCATGTGCACAGGTCGTGCCTGTCAGCATTTATTTAATAGATTATTTTATAGTCCACTCCTTTTTCCTTTTGTAAACCTAACTTAAAAGAATCTTTGAATCACTACCTTAAATGGAAAATTAGTATGGCAGTACAACTAGAATATAACTATGAAATAAATACAAGGAAAATAAATAGTTGCTGTGCAAGAGTCTAGCTAAGTACTCTTGTCTGTCAAAGGCTCTGGTCTGTGAGCACTTTGAAGAGGCCCGCGCCGGCAGGCGGTGGGATGTGGCGGTGACCTGTGCATCTCGGCGGCTGGGCGGGGGCCGCAGACACTCAGAGAGCCCTTCCCACTGCCAGTCTGACCTGCTTGTCACATTTAGGCAAAAGTTAGTGATCTTCTTTCCCTTTTAGGACAGATTTTTGAAAAGGATAAGACAGGGTTTAATTCTCTTCTCTATCAACTTTGAATTTGGAAAACGTGAGCACCTCAGCTCTTCAGCCCACCCAGGGGTCGGACCAAGATAAGTTAAGCCCCTTATCCTGACACTTCAGGTGGAGCCCGTCTCTCCCCTGCCTCTCACGGGAGCTGGCGTCAGCGGCCGGTGGCGGGGGTCCAGTCCCTTCTGCAGGCGTGGAGGGAGCGCTGACCTCACAGCCCCCACCCCTGCCTTCCCCGCTTCTTGCCTTAGTGAGAATCCTGTGTTCCCACCGCAGTGATGCCTGCCTTGCTGGTTGGTTTTTAAATTGTCTTTAAGGAGGAAGGGCCCCGTTAAAGGGTGAACTTGTAATAAATTGGGATTTCAAATAAACATCATGTACCTGTGTTGATAAAAAAGAAGAAGAAAGAATAAATATACCAGCTGAAAGTAAAATTTTTTTCTTTTTTTTTCGAGGTTTGGGGCTTGAACGAAGCACCTCACACATGCTGGGCAGGCCCCTCTTACCACTGAGCTACAGCCGTCACCTAAGATAAGCCTTCCTTGTTGACAAAGTTAGGACTGAAGCAGCAGTTTAGCTGCCACAATGGCTCATACTTGTTATCCCAGTACTTAGGAGGCTGAGGCAGAAAGGTCACAAGTTCAAGTCTTGCCTGGGCAACTTAGCATGATCCTGTTTGAAAATTTTAAAATTATCTAAACAGTTCTGGGGAGGGGCCAGGGATTTAGTTCAGTGGTGTAAGCACCTGCCTGGCAAGTGCGAGGTTGGGAGTTCAATCACCCGTACAAAAAAAAAAGTTCTGGAGATGCAGCTCAAAGTGAAGGCAATGGATTCCACCCTCAGTCCTTCAAATGAATGAATGATCAGTAAAAGGGAATCATTTTCTGTGCTGTTTGGTAGGCAAGGATTATACACCCTAGCAGCGCCATCCTGTGCTTTGGAGAGCATTGATCTAATGACGGTCACCAGGTTGCTGGGGAACCTCAGGACACAGAGCACAGCTGCTCGTCCTGTGCTGCAGCAGCAGGCGGGACACCGTCCGTGGCACAGGGCTGAAGGCCCTGCTCTTCCGCAGCCCACCTGCTCCTTCATCTCTAGGGCTCAGGCACAGCAACCGCTCGCACAGGGTTGTTCGGAGGCTGCGTCTGGTGAAGCGCGTGGTGGCGCCTTGTGAGTGATCACGTCTTTGTGTCCTGTCTGCCCCAGGAAACTTCCTGTGGACCACGGACATGGCGGCCTGCGTGAAGGAACTCGTCTTCCACCTCCTGGCTGAGCTCCTGCGCACCGTGCACGCCCTAGAGCAGAGGAAACACCCCGCTGGCCTGTCCTCCTCCATCGCCCTCCAGCTCAACCCCTGTCTGGCCATGCTGATGGCACTGCAGTCAGAGCTACACAAGCTGTACGACGAGGAGACCCAGAGCTGGGTGTCAGGTGGTGCCTGCGGGGGCTCGGGCGCGGTGGTGACCGGCGAGCAGGGCAGGTTCTCCACGTATTTCCACGCTCTCATGGAGGGGTGCCTGGCCGTTGCCGAAGTGACCCTGCCTACCAACATGAGTGTCACAGCCAGCGGTGTGACCTCCACAACCACCCCAAACCTCAGCGACTCCTCCTCGTCCTCCTCGTCCTCCCCAGGACAGACTCCACAGAGCCCCAGCCTGCTGTCCAAGAGGAAGAAGGTCAAGATGAAGCGGGAGAAGGCCTCCTCCTCTGCGCGGCGCCAGTCCTCCCGCGCGTTGGAGGCCGACTCTGCCGTGCTCAGCATTGGGGGCAGCAAGCCCGAGGACATGCTGTGGTTCCACCGCGCGCTCACCCTGCTCATCATTCTCCGCCACCTCACCAGGAAGGACCCGCAGGGCCTTGGTGTGACAAACGATGCCATTGCTGATGCCTGTCAGGCTCTGGTGGGCCCCACGGCCCATAGCCGCTTGCTGGTGATCTCGGGCATCCCCACCCACCTGGATGAGGGCATCGTCAGAGGCGCTATCCGCAAGGCGTGCAACGCCCACGGTGGAGTCTTCAAAGATGAGATCTACATCCCGCTGCAGGAGGAGGACCCCAAGAAGCCCAAGGACAAGGCTGAGGGCGGCGACGGGAAGGCCGAGCCCGAGAAGGCGCTGGGCTTCCCCGGCGCGGACAGCCTAGACGGGAGCACATCCAGCAGCCTGGCCCCTGCCATGAGCATCAGTGCCTCCGCGTCCACCAGCCAGGCCTCCGTGTGCAGCTCCCAGGGCATGTCGCAGACCGTCAGCGACCTCTCGGTAGACCCACTGCCTGCGGGCCTCGAGCTGCCTATCCCTCCTGGCCTGCTAGAGCCGCATGCGGTGTCCAGCCAGGAGAGCCTGGACATCTCCCTGTGCAGCACGGGCAGCCTGGGCAGCCTGGGTAGCCTGGGCGAGCAGCTGGACAATGCGGAGACAGCCTCGGCGTACACTGTCACGTCGCTGGATGGCCAGCCCCTCACGGCGCGCCCCATCAAAGGTTTCGCTGTCGTGGAGGTAATGGCCCCCCACCCCGCAGCCATGCAGATCCTGACCGGTGTGAAGTCCCCACGCCGCCCAGCTTATGTCCCATGGGACCCCCGGGTGGCAGCTTCACGATTGTGTTGAGGGGCAGTGACATCACCAGGGAGCGCAGCCTATGCTGCAGCGCCCGTGACCTCCTGTTGGGGAGCCCCAGCAGGTGCCCACTGACTGCCCTGCCAGCTGTTTCAGCGAGGCCTGGGGAGACTTTGGCACTGCCACTGGCAGGAGGGATCTGCACTAACTGTGTGTGAAAACAGTCACACACTCAGTGCCCAGGGGTTCCAAGAAGACTCCACGAGTTCCTGTGCCACCACGTTTAGAAATCTTTTTTTTTTTTTTTTGTGGCACCGGGGATCAAACTCAGTTTCACACCTGCCAGACAGGCACTTAAGCCACTGAACCAAACTCCCAGCACTAGTTTCTTGAAGTAGGGTCACACTATGTAGCTCAGGCTGGCCTTGAACTCACAATGCTCCTCCTACCTCAGCCTCCCGAGTGCTGGGATTAAAGGTGTGTGCCACCATGCCTGGCTACATTTAGAAATCTTATGTCCAGGGTTGGTATGTACTCGGGAGGCAGAGGCAGGAAGGTTGCTGTGAGTTTGAGGTCAGCCTGGGCTACATAGTGAGTTCAAGGCCAGCCTGAGCTGTATAGTGAGACCCTGGCCTAAAAAAAAAAAAAAGTGCAGATGGGCTGGACTGTCCCTCAGTGATAAAGTATGGGCTTTCTGTCCACAAGGTCCTGGGTTACATCCTCAGCACACACACGCACATGCATCCACTCACTCATTCAAAAGTAATTGTTCCCCACTTGTTGGATATGTAGGATGCCAGAGAGGACTTGCATTGCTCTCTCTCAGCATGGCCTGGAGTCACTTTTCTTTTTTTGGTAACAGGGATCGAACTCACAACCTCGTGCCTGTCAGGCAGGTGCTTATACCACTGAACTAAATCCCCAGCAAGGTTATTTTGTTTTTTTGTTTGTTTGCTTTTTGGTTTGCGGGGGGTTCTTGGGGGGCTTGTACTGGGAATCGAACTCACAACCTCTGGAGTCACTGCTTTTAATCCACCAGCATAAAGCCACAAGCCTTATCGGCCCATGGGAGGGTTTACCACAAAGAGCTCACGCAGGCCAGCAGCCATCCACGGGAGGTGGAGGGAGGGCTCATAGGCCCAGTGGGGCAGGAGGCACCGCGTATGTGGGGGGACCGTCACTCTGCTTGGGTCTGACCCTTTTCTTTGTTCACACAGATAAGATCTCGAGCCAAAATTGAGAAAATCCGAGCGAGTTTATTTAACAATAATGATTTGATTGGTTTGTCAAGTTTGGATGGCGAAGATGAACTGATGGAAATGTCGACGGAAGAGATTCTGACTGTATCTGTAGTGAATCAGAGTTTGTTTGATACACAGGGGAGTCCAGGGTTAGAAGATTATTTCAACGATAAGTCAATTAAAGGTTTGGACTTTTTTTTTAATAATCCCTCTCAGGAACAGTTTTAGGTTTATAGAAAAAATTGAGTAAAATCCCACTGCCGCCCCCACCCTATTCTGCACTCCCCACGTGGAGCAGGCTTCTGCAACTAGCTCTGGGAGCTGCAGAGTTTCGGGGTGCATTTGAGAGTGAGTGGGGGTGCAGGGGAGATGGATGGGAGGCTGAGAGCCGGCTCCCAGCCCACTGGGCAGCTGTCCCTGTGCTGGGCAGGGCACCAGCAACAGCCCAGGACGGAGGCTCCTCGCGGGCTTGCTGGCAGCCGCCGTCCGTGTGCAGCGGCCTGGCCGTGTGCAGCTCTGTGGATTAGGTTCCGTCCCGCGCAGGTGGAGTAATTATATTGTCCTGTGCTTACGGACAGCCCTTGCCTCACCCTATCCTTAATGAAGAACAGTCCCAGCTCTCTCTTTCCAAAGTCGCACTTCCCATCCCCATGCCATTCTGGCTGCTTTTTTTGTGGGGTGATCCCTGTCTGGCTTTCCCACATCTGTTATCTGGGACCAGTGCTTTACAGACCCCCCCAGAGCTGAATCAAGTCGCAGCCAAACGGTCGCTTCAGAAATGGCAGGAGTCTCTCTTTTTATAATCAGTAGCAATCCTTTTTTTTTGTGGCACTGGGGATCAAACTCACAACCTTACACCTGCCAGACGGGCGCTTAACCCACTGAGCCAAACTCCCAGCCCTAGTTTTTTGAGGCAGGGTCACACTGTGTAGCTCAGGCTGGCCTTGTGCTTGTGTTGTAGCCTAAGCCGGCCTCAAACTCACAACGCTCCTCCTACCTCAGCCTCCCGAGTGCTAGGATTAAAGGCGTGCGCCACCACACCCGGCTGAGTAGCAGTTCTTTATGTCGTGACTTTGTTTCATATCAGCCCTTCTCAAAATGAGTAATCCATATCCTTTTCTCTAAATTCTTAATTTTGTTTGAAATTTCTTTTTTCTTTTTTTTAAATTGTACTGGGGATCAAACTCAGGACTCTGCACTTGGCAAGCAGGTGCTTAATGCTGCTGTGCTTTATTCCCAGCTATTTGAAATTTTGTAATAGTTTTTGTTTTATGTTTTCCAAATACAGGAATACAGTGTTTTGTTTTGGTTTGGTTTTTTTTGTTTTGTATTTCAAGGTTTCACTATGTAGCCCAGGCTGGCAGCAATCCTCCTGCCTCAGCTTCCTGAGTGCTGGGATTACATGTGTGTGCCACACACCCAGCTCAGGTTTTGTTGTTTCAAATTATTATCCCCAGTCATGAAATCTGGAAATGTTCCCTCAGAGCTGGGATCAGGGGAGGTAAATGAGGTCTGGGACACAAAATGTAATGGTGCCCCAAAAACCTGTCATTAAGATAAATAATATTTTGAGGAAGCTGGGTGTGGTGGCAGTGGCACTCCTGCCTCACCCTTTCACACTGATTCTTGGAGAAGAAACAGTTCTGGCTTTCTCTTCCAAAATACTAGAAGCACCAGCTGGCTCTGTGTCCCTTTGTGCCTTTGGGATATCCGCCACATTTGTGTCTAAGTCGAGATGGGCCAGCCCACCATCATCAGAGGCCCAAGTGCAGTGGCTTAAACCAGCGGGGCTGCGTTTCTTACACGTCCACCAGCCCAGAGTGCACACTAAGCGGTGCGTCTTCCAGGATGCTTGTCATGTCCAGGCAGCCAGGTCAGGGACAGGTGCACAGGACAGCAGCCGGCCCAGAGGTGGCTCCCGGCCCACGGGGAGAATGCCTCGTGGGCCATGCTTTAACTTGAGGAAGGCCTGGTACGTGACAGAGGCCCGGGTTCCCAAAGAAGGGAAATGGCCAGCACGTGGCCTCCACTAAATGTTCATTACCCACTTGCAAAGCCAGGTGGTTTCTAGCCAGGCATGGTGGTGGATGTCTATAACCCCATCACTCAGGAGGCTGAAGCAGGATGGTCGAGACCACCCTGGGGGCAACACAGTGAGCAGCAGACAACATGAACTACACAGGAAGATCGAGTGCCCCCAAAATAGGTTTCTGAAAAGTAAATAAAAACAGAGTGCTTGCAGGATGTGTCCTGACACTCCAGGTTCACGGCAGAATCATTCTGCCCCCCTTGCCCTCTGTGACAGGGGAGAAGCTGGTGCCTGGGGCCAGGGAGGTCCTGACGGAGATATTTAAGAGCTGCGCCTACTCGGAGCAGACACTGAGCCTGACGCCTGCGAAGCCCATCCGAGTCTCCGACATATACCTCAGCAAGGAGCAGATCAACTCCCAGACCCCCGGCAACCTCCTCCACCTCTTCTTCACCAACGTCCGGCCTCCGAAGAAGGTGCTGGAGGACCAGCTCACACAGGTAGCGGCCCCGTCCCTGCCGTGGCCGTGCAGGCCTCGGGTGCCCTTGGGGCCGAGTCTGAGAACCCTCCCCACCCCGTGCCCGCAGATCCTCAGGAAGTACGGCGTCCCGAAGCCCAAGTGTGACAAGAGCAAGTACAGCAAAGCCGGGAAGGAGCAGCACCCCGTGAAGGTGGTGAGCACCAAGCGGCCCATCACCAAGCCGCCCGCCAAGGACAAGGCCGTGCTCAACAGCGTCAGGTGCACGCCCTAGAGCTCGGGAAGACGCGCCGGCCGGGGGCGGATGCGGGGGGCCTCGGGCAGCCCTGGGCGGCCAGGCATCCGGGCTGCAGTGCTCTGCTGTCCCCTCAGCCCTCTGCCTCGTCAGCTGCCAGTCAGCATCACAGCGCCCACAGTGTAGTAAAGGCCGCCCCTGCGGGCCCCAAGCAGCCCACTCTGCTTTCCCAAAGCACTGCAGATGCGGGGCACTTTCCTGAGCCACACCAGGCATGCCTTGGAGGACGGTTAGATCACAGACAGCACGAGGTCGACATGGGCCGGGGTGCACAGGGCTTATGGTGAGAGCCTGTGCTTAGCATGCATGAGGCCTGGGTTGCACCCTGCCAATACCAAAATATGTCCCCACAGAGAGCCACCACTTTTAACATTTAGCACACAGCCTTCTCCTTAGGCGGGTACACTGTGAAACGCTGTACAGTTACCGAGCGCGCACATAAAAAGCCCTCTCCCCACTCTCCGCCCTTGTCTTGAGGCTCTGCCTGAGCCCGCCCGAGATCTGCGAGCCTTTGAGCGCAAGTGGACGCTGTCCAGTGTCTGAGTCTGGCTGTTCCTGGTTCACACTGGTCCTGGCAATCACTCCAGAACAGCACAGAATGACCCCATCCTTTTTTCAAGTAGCTATGCCATATTCCACATGCAAATCTGTGAATGTTTAACAGAATTTGCTTTAGAAACAGGTTTATGACTCACAAATGCTCACAGTTGAAACTGGTAGCAAGACTAGCCCAGGTCAGTGCCTGGAATTGTGTGAATGGCCAGGATAATAGCTGTCCTTTTGCTTGATCATTGTGTAGAAAGGGCGCTTTGCAACCAGCCCCCTGTCCTGCCACTGAAGCACTGCAGAACTCTGGAAATGTGGCAAGGGTGGTCAAGGAACTGAACTTGTCATTGTATTTAATTTTAGTAGATTTACCCATAAGTAGCTACATGTGGCTAGCAGCCCTAAAATATGTAGGAAGAATGGAAAATGTTTTAAGATTTGTCATGTTGCATGTGGTGGCATATGCCAATAATCCGAGAACTCAGGAGGCTGAAGCAGGAAGATTGCTACAAGCTTGAGGCCTGCGTGGGCTGCATAGTAAGTTCAAGGCCTGCCTGCATTACAAAGTGAGACCTTGTCTCAAAAGAAACATAAATAAAACGGATTTGTCACATCATAGGCGCAGCAGCACACACTTACAATCCCAGCACTCTGGGGGCTGAGGCAGGAGGATTGCCAGGACTTCAGGGCCAGCCTGGGCTACACAGTGAGATCACAGCCGGCCTGAAATACATAGGAGACCCTGGCTCAAAATACAAAAAATCGGCGCATTTTACAGCGTCAATCTGCCCCTGTACCTGGCTCGGGGCCCAGGCCTCACTCCTCGGCAGCGCGTGTGCACCCTGCGCCTGCTTCTGCGTGTGCTCAGGAGGCGGCGGGGCCATGCGGCCTCTGATTCCAGTGCTTTGGCCTACAGCAGGACTGCCTTAAGTGAGAAGAAGCCCACTGTGAAGCCAAAGTCACCAGAAAAGGGCAAGCCAGATGAAAAGGACCCAGAGAAGTCACCCACCAAAAAGCAAGAAGGTAAACGAGCTGCTTGGGGTGGTGCAGGCACAGAGCCGGCCTCTCCCGCTCTGGGGCAGCCCCGACCCGCAGGTCCCAGGTCGGGTAGGGCGGCAGCTCCGAGGATGCTGGGAAGTAGGCCCAGCTGCCGCTGGAGATGTTGTGTGTGATGAACAGCAGCCCAAAGCGTGAAAGTAGCCGTCCTGGGGGTCCTGCACCCCGGGCAGGGAGGAGGGCGCGGATGAGGAGAGCCTCTGGGGCCGCTCTTCTGGAAGGCGCCGGCCGCACGTAGCGGCCTCCTGCAGCCCAGGCTGGGACAGCGCTGTTCACACGGCCAGGAAAGTTGCTTTTCCATGGTGTCCGCCGCAGGGGCTGGGCCGGCGGCCATGGGCAGCCACACCCAAGCTCACACATGTGCTGTGTGGGACGGGGAAGCGGGAGGCGGAGGGGGCATGGGGCCGCCCGGCCAGCGCCTGGGGGGTTCTCCGGGGGTGCTGACGCTGTGAATGGCCTTCCCTTCCATCAGTCCCCGAGGAAAAGTATCTGACCTTGGAAGGATTTCACAAGTTCGTCATCGACCGAGCCAAGCAAGACATCCGGAGTGTGTGGAGGGCCATTTTGTCCTGCGGGTACGACCTCCACTTCGAGAGGTGAGCGCGGCCGCGGCCACTGGGCGCCTCCTGCTTCTCACCTCGCTCCGCGGTTTTTCTAACTCATTTGAAAACAACCTCGTGCTTTTCCTCCACACCCGGACGTGGGGACAGCGCTGGTCGGCGCAGGTGGCAGTCCTAGAGTGCCGCGTGAGCAGCGGCCTGGAGGCTGAGATGCAGGTGCGCGCGCAGGTGCTTTGCCCGCGGCCTCTTCTGGGTGCGGGCAGCTCCTCCTCCCTGCACCCGGAGCGGGCTTCACTGACCCGCATCGCCTCTGCCTGGGCTCCGGCTCGAGTACCATCCCGGGGCTCTGCGGGGTGGGGCTCGCTGTAGTCTGTGCCAGGGGATCTCTGCCTCTGAGGTCTCGCTTCCCTCCGAGTTTACGTTGCCCTCGCCCAGCTGCAGGTGGGGCACGGTGAGGTGCTGCCCTCCAGTCTCCAGGGGGCCAGGCGGCCGGGCACGGAGCACCAAGAGGCTGCCTTTGCCCTGACCCATCCCAGAGGCGCTGCCCGAAGCAGGCTTTTGTGATTTTTTTTTTTGTATCTGGACTCGAACTCAGGACCTTGCGCTTGCCAAGCAGGCACTGTGCTGCTGAGCTACATCCCCGGCCCATCCCCACAAAAAAAGAAATACAAAGCAGGCTTTTGAAGAAGTCAGTTTTAGAACAGAGAAGTGGTTCCCTGCTTGGCGCCAGCATTTGTACCGTGGCGGAAGGCTCAGGGGCAGCCCCGGGGTGGGTCTTGGCGTCACGCTGGCGGGGACCTGTGTTCCGGAACTCAGTAGGGTTTCACTGACAGGTGGCGCCGGGGCTTGCGGGGAGGAGAGGAGGCCGCCGCTCACTGCTCATCGGTCTGAGGCAGCCCCGGGGTGAGGGTAGCAGGCCGCGGAGCCCCTGCCGCCCTTCTGGGACACGCACCGTGTACTGCTCTGCAAACCTCTCCCCACATTTTTCTGGGGGCGATGTTTTCAGTCGCGTCCGAGGCAGTAGCCCCCACGCCGTGCGCAGCCTTTACCCGGCCCACAGTGCACTGGCGCGCCGTGGTCGGGTGGCGCAGCGCGTGGCAGCCCCGAGTGGGGGCGCAGGTGCGCAGCCCTGCAGCGAGGTCCTCCAGGCCCCCAGGGAAACGCGGGCAGGGTTCCAGGGTCCGTGACACCGAGCGTGAGCTTTGCATTCTTGTGACAACGCGGGCTGATGCCGTCGAGAGCCCGTCTTATGGGCTCAGACAGCGTGCCTGGCCTCGGTTCCCCCCGGCCCGAGAGCCCCTTCGCATGAACGCAAGAAGGAAGCGCGCGTGCGCATACGCGCACCTAGCGTGCCCGGGGTTAACCATTTGGAAAGAGTTTTGCTGGGAGGAGCAGTCTCAGTACTAAGAAAGCGGGGAAGGCAAGGCTGCCTTCTGCAAGTGCCGAGGGCCAGGTGACACTGGGAGGAGCCGCTGTCACACGGCCCACCCTCCCCCTCTCTGCCCAGGTGTGCCTGCATTGATGTCCGACACGCGCAGAAGGCCTCCAGGAAGTGGACCCTGGAGATGGACGTGGCGCTCGTGCAGTACATCAACCGGCTGTGCCGCCACCTTGCCATCACCCCAGCGCGGCTGCACCCTCACGAGGTGTATCTGGACCCCGTGGACGCCGCCGACCCCAGGGTGGCCTGTCTCTCCAGTACGTGCTTCCCAGGGAGCCACGCCCCGAGCCCACCCGCTCCCCTCCCCGTCCCACAGACGGCCCCACCCGCTCCCCTCCCTGTCCCCCCGCAGACGTTCCCATCGAGAGCCTGCGCCTGCGCTTCGCCCTGCTGCAGTCCCTCAACACCACGCTGGAGACCTTCTTCCTGCCGCTGGTGGAGCTGCGCCAGACGCCCATGTACACCCGCAGCATCGCGGCCCTGCTGAAGGAGGCCAAAGGTCAGCGCCGCCAGCGGGCAGAGGCGGGCAGGCCTGGCCGTGTGCGGTGAAGGGGGACACAGCCTGTAGTTTTCAAATATTAGAAACGTAAGACGTAGCCGGGCGTGGTGGCGCACGCCTTTAATCCCAGCACTCGGGAGGCTGAGGTAGGCGGAGCGTTGTGAGTTTGAGGCCGGCTTGGGCTACAACGCGAGTGCAAGGCCGGTCTGAGCTACATAGTGCGACCCTGCCGCAAAAAAACCAGGGCTGGGAGTTTGGCTCAGTGGCTTAAGCGCCTGCCCTGGCAGGCACGAGGTTGTGAGTTCAATCCCCGGTACCGCAAAAAAAAAAAAAAGAAACATAAGAAGTTACACTGGGGTCCGAGCTTCTGCCCCACGCCCTGGTTTCCACACGGCTGAGGCGCAGGCCGCTTGTGATCTTTTCTTTTTAGGTCAGAGCCAGGCATGTGTGTGGCCCTCTTGTTGGCGGTTCTCACCTGGCAGGTGGTTTCTATGAGCGAGGTGTCACCTGGTGCAACAGTGCCAGGGCTGGTGCACTTAGGGTTGGCGAGGTGCTGACAGTCACCGCTCGGTCAGGACTGCTTTGCTGGCCCCGGGTGGCTGGGGGGGGCGGCGGCCACATCCGCGCTCCCCTCGTCCCCCTCTGCAGGGCTGATCTTTTATGACACGAAGGTGACTGTGATGAATCAAGTGCTGAACGCCACCGTGCAGAGGACAGCTGACCACGCAGCCCCCGAGATCACTTTGGACCCGCTGGAAATCGTGGGAGGTAGGGTGGCCCCGGGGACCAGAGCTCCCAGCCCAGCTGGGATGACCTCTGGCTCTGCCTCCCAGGGGGAGGAGCAGAGAGTGCCCCGCGCCATGCCTGGTGCTGGAGGGGTCGGGGTCCTGAGCAGCCCCATGTGCCGGGCAGGGTGGGGACGGCAGACCTGAGGGCAGGCGGAGGCCCAGGGGATGTCGGGCCCGGGCCGCAGGGTCACCCGCACCTCTCGCTTCCAGGGGAGGTCAGGGCCTCCGAGAACTCCTACTTCTGCCAGGCCGCGAGGCAGCTGGCCTCCGTGCCATCCTCCCAGCTCTGTGTCAAGCTGGCCAGCGGCGGTGACCCCACCTACGCCTTCAACATCCGCTTCACCGGGGAGGAGGTGCACGGCACCAGTAGGTGGCCATGGCGGGGTGGGGTGGGGCACCCGGCCACCCGGTGCTGAGCGCGAGAAGGGGGGATAGAGAGAGCGCAAGCGCCTGGTGTCAGGAGCAAGGCCCCTCCCGCTGCCTCCCCAGCAGGCCACAGGTGCCTGCTCGAGTCTGGCCCGCTCTTCTCGCTGGTGGCCAACAGGGGCAGCCTTGGTGTGGGCATGGCCTTTGTGCCAGACAGGGCAACTCCTGTGCCATAGTCCCCTGCTGGGCTGAGCAACAGCAGCTGAGGCCATCCCCTGGGGCCCTGTGGGCACATTCAGCGCAGGCGCCGCCCGCACACTTTGCCCTGCTCCCCCGACGCTCTGCCTGCTGGGGACACTGTTGCCGGCAGCAGCCTCCCAGGAGGGACGCAGCACCTTCTGGGCAGGCTCGGCTTGGGTGACCACAGCCGAGACCCGGACACACAGACATCGCTAGCCCGGGCTCCACTCCTCTGCTGCTCAGAGTGCCAAAGGCTCAGGTTGAGCGGTGTCCCTGCTCACCATGGCAGAGCGGCTCATGGGGAGGCCGGGGCCAGCGACAGGAGGTCCCCGCCTGGGATCTGGTCAGCCCCTGCCTCCCCTCGAGTCCTCAGCACGGCCTGCAAGGTTTGAGAGACCGCAGGTGACCAAGTCAGGTCAGAGACAGCCGGAACGAAGTGCTGTCCCTTGGGTCACCCCGGTAGACAGCAGCCGGGCAGGACTTGACCCTGGGGCCCCTGGCCCTGGGCGAGTTTTCTTTCCACCACACAGACCAGTCCCAGAGGCCCGATGGGGAGGGGTGTGCGCCCATGCGTCCCCCGGGACGTCCCAGTGCCCACGCCCGTGTGTCCTGCAGGTGGCTCGTTCCGCCACTTCCTGTGGCAGGTGTGTAAGGAGCTGCAGAGCTCCTCGCTGTCGCTGCTGCTGCTGTGCCCCAGCTCAGCTGTCAACAAGAACAAGGTGAGCGTCCTGGCGGGGCGGGCACGACCGGGTGCCTCCCTCCTGCCGCCACACAGCTTACCGCTGCCGGCCTCCCGCGCAGGGCAAGTACATCCTGACGCCCAGCCCCATCACCTACGGCGAGGAGCAGCTGCTGCACTTCCTGGGCCAGCTGCTGGGCATCGCCATCCGCGCCGACGTCCCTCTGCCGCTGGACCTCCTGCCCTCCTTCTGGAAGACCCTGGTGGGGGAGCCCCTGGACCCCGACCAGGACCTGCAGGAGGCAGACATTCTCACCTACAACTACGTCAAGAAATTTGAGAGCGTAAGCCGAGCCTCGGGCCCCCAAGAGCACCGTCAGCGCCCAGGGAAGGCGTGTGCCTGGCTCTGCATGCTGACGCGGCAGGCTGGGGTGACGCGGGGCACATACCGCGCAGGGCTTCTAGCAGCGGGAAGAACAGAGGCGGCTCCCTCCCCGTGCCAGCTCCACTGCGGGACTGTCGGGACTGTTGGGGTGGCCAGGAAGCTGTCGGAAGCGTTCTTCCTCCCTGTCCCTGTGCATGCTGGGACACAGAGTCAGGCTGGCATCCTCCTGGAGGAGGGGGCAGTCGGTGCCCAGGCTGCTGGCCCGGGTCCCCTGTGCCCGTGTATTCCACAGGCTCACGGTGGCCCTGTAGGGGCAGACCTGGGCCAGCACTGCTGGCTGGAAACACAGCCACCGCCTCTGCCTCTCGTGGGTCCCAGGCCTGTGCCGCTCCGGAGCCTGCGGGTTTGGGCCCACGCGCTGCTCTGCCTTGGGAATGAACTGTTCCACCGGAGTGGGGCGGCGGCCTCAGAGCCTGCTGTCCTGTAAGGCCACTGCACAGGGACCTCGGGTGAAGGAGCTGTCAGTCGATTCCACTCCAGTGGACCACTGAGGCGCCTCATGGCCAGGGTCCCTCAAGTTGTCCCCCTTGGCCAGTGTGAGAGCGCATCAAAGCAGGGCCCCAAGTGTCAGGGAGCAGAGGCGAGGCTCCGCCGCAGGTGCAGGGGTCCCAGGCGCTCCCGGCTCGAGGGGTGGCAGCAAGGGCAGGACCGACAGTGCAAGACAGGGTCCAGCTCTGACTGAAGGACGGCAAGGCCACAGCGGGTGCACTCTCAACTTCCTGGGTGCTGTCACCAGGAAAGCTGCGGCCCAGGAAGGGCCCAGTCCTCACCCTCACTGCCACCATCCCGAGTTGCAGGCTCGCTGTCCTTTGGGCCATGTGCTGCCATCTCCCCAGCAGCCCGGCACACAGCGCTATTCCCGTGTGACGGGTGGAAGGAGGGGCCGCCCGTGCTGCTCCCACAGACAGAAGTAGTCCAGGCTCGCTGGCGGCAGGTGACAGAATCTGATGCCTTCAGATGCCTGCCTCCGAACGGACGCCAGCTTCTGAAGCGGAGCGGACGAGCCCCGGCGTCAGTCCCTGCCCTGCCCTGGGCTGACGGAGGCTGAGCAGCCTGGCTCGTCTGGTGTCCAGGGAGTGTCGGGGTGGACGTGTCTGCGCTGCCTGGTGTTTGCACTGCGGTCCCAGGTCCACATCACAGGGCCTCGCTCTGCCTCTGTCCCGCAGATCAACGATGAGACGGAGCTGGAGGCCCTGTGCGCCGAGATCGCCTCCCAGCACCTGGCGGCGGAGAGCCCCGAGGGCCCCAGCAAGCCCTGCTGTAGGTTCACCTACCTGACCATGACGGGCGAGGAGGCCGAGCTATGCAGCCGCGGCCGGCACATCCCCGTAGCGTGAGTGTGCGGGGACAGGAGAGCCGCTGGCCGGGGAGGGACGTGGGGTGGCCTGCCGGGGACCAGGACAGGGGTCGACGCCAACAGCCTTTCTTGAGGTGGCAGCAGTCCTGGAGGGGGGAAGGCAGGCAGGGGCCACCGGGCCACTTCAGTTTTCCCTCACCTGGGCCCTGCCCTGGCAGGTGGGAAAACAAGGACATCTACGCTGCGGCCATCCGGAGCCTGCGGCTGCGCGAGCTGCAGAACGCAGAGTGCGTGACGGCCGTGCGGGCCGGCCTGGGCTCCATCATCCCCCTACAGCTGCTCACCACGCTCAGCCCGCGCGAGATGGAGCTGCGTACCTGCGGCCTCCCCTACATCAACCTGGAGTTCCTGAAGGTAGGAGCCCGCGCTGCCCAGGCCCGCCCCGCCCCGCCCCGCCCCGCCGGCCGCTCAGCCGCCGCCCTCCTCTGCAGGCCCACACCATGTACCAGGTGGGGCTCATGGAGACGGACCAGCACATCGAGTTCTTCTGGGGCGCCCTGGAGACCTTCACCCAGGAGGAACTCTGCAAATTCATCAAGTTTGCCTGCAACCAGGAGCGCATCCCGTTCACCTGCCCCTGCAAGGACGGGGGCCCCGACACGGCCCACGTGCCCCCGTACCCCATGAAGATCGCCCCCCCGGATGGCACAGCAGGTACTGGCCCCAGCCCCGTGCAGGTGAGGGATCAGGCCGGGAGGGATGGGGGAAACCATGGCGAGCCAGGCCTGAGGTCACACAGCTTCCAGCATTTTAAGAGAAGCTGAAAATCCATCATTTTTTAACCTTTTTTTTTTTTTTCAATTTCTGGCGGTACCAAGGATTGAACCCGGGGTCTCTGACCTACTCGGGGGCTCTGCACTGGGCCGCATCCGCAGCCTCACTTGCCTGTCTTCAAATGTAGAAAAATAATTTTTTAACACTTCGTTTAAAAAAACAAAAAAAAACAAAAAAAAAAACTTTGCTGACCAAACCAACATGTCTGCAGCCGGACTCCGGACTCCTCAGCCCAGCCCCGGGGCGCAGGCCCCGGCTCTGACGCTGGCCCGTCTCCGCGCAGGTTCCCCGGACTCCCGCTACATCCGCGTGGAGACCTGCATGTTCATGATCAAGCTTCCCCAGTACTCCTCCCTGGAGATCATGCTGGAGAGACTGCGCTGCGCCATCCACTACCGCGAGGACCCCCTGAGTGGCTGACGGGGACCCCGAGAGCGAGGCTGTCGCCGAGGCACCGTTCCACCGGCTGGGAGCCGGCCACCGCGCGCTGTCCCTCCAGCGCCCTGAGGGAGGAGCCAGCAGCGTCCTGCTTTTCAGAACTTTGTCCATGTGCCAGGGCCTCCTGGAAGACTCACCCTTTCGTATTTGTGCGTTTCGTGACGGGTTGGTTCTTTTGCTGCCTGTTTGTGGTATACTTGTAGGATAGTTTTGTTCCCAGTTTGTCTCATTTGATCTTCTTGGACAGTGTCCCTTGTGGGTACCAGACTCTGACGCCACGAGGCCCAGCTGAGTCCTTGCAGCACCACCCGGCAGGGAGTGGGCAGTGAGGTGACCGAGGCCACACAAAGCCAGCCCTGCCCTCCTGCCTCGAGCTGGCGCCGGCCTCCTCCCAGCCCACAGGGCCCAGACCAGCGCCCACCCGCGCGCAGGGTGCACAGGGAGCGCGCGCTGTCATCTGCCTGAGACTCGTCCTGGGCCCGGCTTTCCCGAGAGGCCCGCGGGGCTGCCCTGGCCCCCTGCAGACAGCCCCGTCTCTGCCTGTGTCCTCCGGGCCCCTGCTCTGCATGTCCCCGAGGGTGCCTCGGGAGCAGAAGACCCAGGGTCCAGCGCGGCCTCAGTCCCTGGAGTCGGGCTGGTGGTGACCCAGCAGCAGGAGAGGACAGAGCTGGACGGACTCGGGTGGGGCCTGCTCTGGAGCTGACGGAGAGGGACGCCAGCACCCAGCCCGCCCACTCACTCGTGTGTGCGCGCGGCCTCCTCCCACACCTGGGGGGGAGGAGAGGGCTCCGCGCCCGCGTAACAAGGCAGCCGAGGTGCTCTGCCCTGGGACGTGGCTCGGCCCGTCCATGGAGACGCCGGGGTCCCTCGGCCCCGCCTGGGCCCCCACAACCCTCGCGCCCCCGTTCCGTGTGTGTGCCGGACTGAGCCCCTCCAGGCTCACCCGCTGCCCAGTACATTCGTGCCCAAATGAGTCCTTGTCCAGTGGTACTTTGTTGAAGAGCAGCACACGCCGTCGCCGGACACGGTCGTCTCGGGCCTCACTGTCCCGGAGGCGCGGCGCTGTATCTGTCACACGCTGTGGGCGCGGAGTCCTCAGCGATGCTGCCCAGAAGGCCGCTCCCCCTCTGCAGGGCCCGCCGCCCGGGTGTGGGCTGTGGTCACAGCCGGCAGCGCCTCCCGAGGGCCACCGCAGAGGAGAGTCCCTGACCTGAGGGTGACGGTCACCATGGGTCACACGGTGCAGGAGTCACCTGCTCGGAAAGGAAGATGGTCACCACCGCGTCCTGGGGGCCACGGCCCCCTGATGGGGGTCATGTCAGGACCGTTCCAGAAAACAAGGATCCTCTGATTTCTTTTGCGCATAATGAAAGAGCCTTTGAATTTCCTAGAAGTGGTCTTCCTCCCCGTGCCCTTAGATTCCTGGTTCCCACCACCCTCACCCTGTGAATGCACTTGGGGTTCTGTCGCCGCCTCCCGGAGGGGCTCAGGAAGCTTCAGAGGGCCGTCACGGGATAGCGAGGGCTGTGAGACGCGGCGCCTGCTGCTAGCTCAGCTGCCTCTCCCGGAGAGCAGGGGTCCAGACAGATGCAAACCTTGGCCCTAAAAAATGTGTGCTGTAAAGTTACTCGATGTATATTTATTATAATTATTTATGATTGCATTTAACAGACTTTCCATTCAATCTGATGCCGTTTACACTATGCTGTGTAAAGGCAGCTCACTACAGGACGAAAGTCACCCCAATAAATACCCTTCCTTCATCCAGTTCCGCCTGACCCTAAGAGTGTTGGTTCGCCGTGGCTGGCAAAGCCGGAGGCCGAGGCTGGGCGCGCTCCTCCTCACGCGAGTGCTGCCGCCGGTGGCTGAGAAGTAAAACCTTCCTATTTATCGCGGTCTCTGCGCTTGACGTGGTTCTCGCTCCCGCGAGGCCGCCCGCCCACCGGCCCCTGCAGCCCTCCGGACAGCGGGGCCCAGGCCTCCTCGGGGGACCCAGGGAGCCTCGTCTACACTGGGCGAAGCAGCGCGGGTCCTCCCGCCTGCCTCCCGCCTCCGTCACGGCTCCACCCTTACCTGTGAAGGGCTTCCCCGCCTTCCTGCCAGCCACGGCAGGGCCAGGCGCACAGCCCAGCCTCCAGGAGCCAGGATGAGGCCGGGGCGAGGGCTCCCCGGCTCCTTGGGGTCTCTTGGGAAAAGCACACCCACAAGTACAGGGCGCGGCCCACGGGGACACTCCTGTACTCCCAGGCCCGAGCAGGGGGCCGAATCCCGATGAGGTTTCTCACGCCACCCGAGCCCTCGACGTCCACGGCTGGTGCAAACCCCAGAGAAACATCCGCCAGCCAACATGGAGGACGCACGAGCGCAGGGAACCAGCCCGGCCCAGCCGGGGGACGGACCGGCCCAGCCGGGGGACGGACGTCAGTGAAGACGCGGCCGCGCAGTGCCGCCGTCCTCGTGGGAGCAAGGGGCAGAAGCAGGCAGGCCGCCGCGGCAGTAACGTCCCGGATCCGGGGGCGGGGGACAGGTGCGGTCACGCCGAGCCGCACACCTCCGCACCTTACTCTGCGGAAGGTTTCTTAAAGTGGATCCTGATGGAACCAAATATGTAATTTCAGTCCACAATTTCTGAATGAAGACTGCTGATGAAAAACTAATAATGTAGGCCGCACATGGTGGCACACCTGTAAGCCCAGCACTCTGGGAGGCCAAGGCAGGAGCGTCGGAAGTCCAAGGCTAGTCTAGGCAACTTAGGAACTTAGTGGGACGCTATCTCAAAATAATGACCTGGAAGTGTAGCTCAGTGCAAAGACCTTGGGTTCAATCCCCAGTAGCACTAATAATTCAGCCAGCATACAGTAGAAGGCAAAGTTATTTGCACTCTCTTTAAATTAAAAAAAAAAATCTAAAGGTCAGAATTTGAGGTCTCATCTACCAAGAAAAAACAAGGAATAGAAGTTTGTATCCGAAGCCATGGAATTTTTTCTTTTGTGTCGGGAATTGAACTCAGGACCTTGCACTTGCCAGGCAGGCGCTGTGCTGCTGAGCTGCATCCCCAGCCCAGCAGCCACTGGAATTAAAGATCAGTATTCATGTTGTGGAGAGAGAGGCCTGACAAGCTCGCAGGTCACCCGCTAGAGCTTGGGGCCGGGGAGGCGGAGACAGAACGTCCTGCCCCCTTGGGTGCGCACAGCAGACCTTTTCTGAACCTGGCCGGAGGGAAGACTGCAGATGCTGACAGCAGAGCGCACCGGCTGACTGCCCACCGCTGAGCCGCCCCACGCACAGCCAGGGATCTTGGATGATGGCGGAGGGAGTGTCCCCAGCAGAAGATGCTGAGACTGCCGGGAAATGGACACTGCAGAGCGAAGCTACCACAGCACTACCGTACCACAGAACTGCAAGAAAAAGTTATTAGCCAGGAATGGTGGCACACACCTGTACTAAGCATTCCAGGAGGCTGAGGCAGGAGGATCCCAAGTCCAAACAGCCTGGGCAATGTGGTGACTCAGCTGTCTCCAAATAAAAAGGGCTGGGGGCGCTGGGAGTCTGGCTCAGTGGTCGAGGTTGTGAGTTCAATCCCCGGTGCCACACACACACAAAAAAAGCTAGCTTCAGGAGATGGGAGATGGGGAGACCCATGCACCCTCATCCTCATGGCTTCTGGTCGGCTTCTCTGAGGGCAAAGCCTTGCAGATCCTGGGCCTGCCAAGTAGGGGAACTCCTTCTGTCCCCACCATGGGGCTGGGACAAGTGAGCTCCAAGGGACCCGATCTTAGATGGTGCTGTGCGAACCCTGAGGCACTGAGGGAAGCGCGCCTGCTGTGCGCCGCAGCTCCTCTCAGGATTCAGGCATCTGGAGATTTCCTCACTGCCCAAGCTGCACACGCCGGTCTCCTCACAGCTCAGTTGGAATCGGGGTGCCGTGCCTTAAACATGCCATGCACCACGGGCTGGAGCTTTGAGGGCGGAGGCACCCGGAGGAGGGTGGAGGCCCTGCTCGCCTCCCAACCCAGGCTACCCCTGCCTCTGCCGGCTTCCCTGGGGTCTCCAGAGAGCTCAGAGAAGGGAAGCACAAGACTTGGCTGAACTCCAAGTACAAATTTTATTTCTATTACAAGGAGGGTGATAATAATTACAGTAAAACAAAAGGAAAGGAAAAGAGCTCTGACTCTTGGTTTTCAGAGGAAGCACGGGGCTGCGGCCCGGCGCGGGGACCAGCACCCCTCCCCCTCTCCACGGAGGGCAGTGAGGACAAAGGGGGCACAATATCTACCAGGAGCAGGGACAGTGACGCCATACAACAAGGAAGCAGCTTCAAACACCCCCAGTCCACACGTCAGCTCCCCTCCCAAGGCCTCCTAACAGGGCCACCGGCCTGAGCACTTGCGCAGAGCCGTCCCACACACCAGAGGCCCGAGTCTGAAGCAGGCAGGGGCGGTAATAGAGGAGTCACCCACACGCCCCACTTGGTGGCCCCCACAGGGGAGACGATCACTTCACTGGTGGCTACCGATCTCCAGAAGCCGCCTCTCCTTCCACCAGAACACAGCACCGGGACGCAGTGGTGATGGTATGTCAGAAGGCAGAGCCCGGTGGGTGGAGAGGCCACAACCTGCAGAATCGCTACTGCCCAAAGCGGCAGCTAAGGCTGAAACCTGGCTCCAACCGTTTCCCTGCTAACCCTCCCTCGAACCCCAAACTCTCACGACACAATCTCAAAGACACAAAATGGCCATAACCTAGAAAAAGTTAAAATCTGGAAAATTTCCCCTGTGTAAAGAGCCAGGGAGGTGGGGCCGGATCCATGGCAAGTGCTGCTATGCATAGAAGGTAGGGACCCAGGTGCGGGGTCTCCGCAGATGCCATCACTCCTCCTCTTCCTCCTCTGTGTCCCCAGCTCCCTGCTGCTTCGGGGACTTTGCCTGTTGAAGAAGAAACAGAAATGAAAGAGCAGCACTGACCCCGGAGCCCAAACGATGTCAGTCAGACCAGCCCATCCCGGCCACTCCTCAGACTCCGCGTGCCACACCGCCCCAGCCACAGTGAGCACGGCGGGCTCGGCCCCAGGTTACCTTCGCAGTTCTGCTGCGGTAACTGGTGGCTGCAGGGGTGACTCGGGAGCTTCTGCCACCTTCGCCCCTACCACTGAAAGAAAGGATGAAAAATGAGAACCCCCTGAGCAAAGGTCCAAAACTCCGAGGGAACAAAACATGGCTTTACCAAGCCACACACAGCCGCCGCTAACAGACACAACAAAACATCCATGGACAGCAAGCACGAGAACTCTCTGCAAACAGCTGACAGCACAGGGAAAACCCGAACTCTTCTCCATGGCTGGGATGCGGCCCAGTGGTAGAGCAGGGGCCTCACATGCATGAAGCCCCCTTCCCATGGGCCTCGGCCTCATCCAGGCTCGGCCAAGAGGACCAAACCGTGTACCCACGTTCTCCTCAAGACCCCAAGTCCACTTCCAGGCTGATTCTCACCTGGCTGCATGTCTCCCTGCAAGCCCCCGGGGGTACGAGGGCGCCAGGTTTTCCGGATACAGACTGCGCACCGAGTGCAGCACGGGGGCAGGCCCCGCAGCCTGGGCCCCACTCGGGCTGCCTCGAGTCCGTGCCTGCGCGTCCTGGCCGTCTGAGGTGCTGAGCTTCGCCGCACAAGAGGGGCTGGGCTGGCACCCAGGCCTGGGGGTGGACGTGGACTTCGACAGTCGATTACAGCCGGCTGTCATGTTATTAACAGCTCTGCTGGGGGGCGGAGGGTAGGTGGGTCCGTCAGCTGCTTCCTGCTTGATATCATCCATGTAACTGGAAGACAGGTCTCCTGGAAAGAGAAAACAGTAAGAGCTTTAGGGAACAGTGTGCTCTTGCTATTAGTGCTGGATTCAGGGAGGGCAGGAGCAAAAAGGTTCTGGATACGAGACAACTGCAGAACTCACCCGAAGTTAATACTGGCGGCCACATCCCCAGGAGAGAACTGCACAGTCTGCCGCCCCTGCATGTTCATTACCTGAGTCCTCACACTCAGCCTAATTGTTCGGCAACAGTGTGCAAGCAAACCTTAAAATACAGTTTCTAGCTGCCTCTTTTAAGTTTCAAAAACAGTCTACTTGCCTAGTCATGAGACCCAGAAATAATAATAAAGTGCCTGGACAGGCGACCTATGGCATATAAGCACTACCTCTAAGTGTGTCACACAGCTGTCCCTAAACCCATCACCACCTGAATCTACACTGGGCTGTTCAGTTTGCTGAGGGACCACGATTAGGTGCAGCGCAGCTCCCGGGGCCCCTTTCAGTGCAGATGAGCAATGGCGAGCGGACTGCTGCCTCGGCGCCTACCCTGGTGTCGGACACGCCTCCGGGGCAGCTCTGGTGAGGTCTCTGGAGGCTGGGGGTCCTGTCGGGGAACTCCCATCACACGGTGGCTGGCTGTGGCTGGACGTTGGTCACACTGGTCCTGAACGAGAGAAGCTGGACTTAGTAACTCAGAACTGACAGTGGCGAAAGGAAAGGGAAAAGGAGCAGAGGGGCTGATCACAGCCCAGGCGGAAGGAGACTCTGACAACCACTGAGGAGGCCCCGGGCACTCCTGGAATGGAGAAGCCCCTGCCGGCAGCACCTGACACACTGGCACAAGCCCTTGCTGAGCTGGCCGGGGGTGAAGGGAGGCCTGGTCCTCGGGGCCCAGTAAAGCGCATCCGGACTCTGACCACAGGAGGCCTGTGCTGGCGCATTCCACACTCTCCTCTAGCAGACGCCCAGCAGTGATCTGTCTACATCTGGGTCCAGAAATGATAAACCAACATCAGTGAGGGAAATGATTTTTCAGTAGTTCCTCATAACAAGATTAAGCAGAAAATGAATGCATTTTCCAGCAACAGATGGGAATAAAAGCTGAAAAACACTTCAAATTGTCTAGTCCACCTCTCATTTATAGTCATCCTCAGGAAGAGCAAACAGGATCTGCCTAAAGCCAATCAGAGGACAAAGGCAGAACTGGACCTCCAGGCCTCCTAAAACACAGGTGTCAATCACATCACGTGGTAAGAATCTGCCTGGGTGAAAACAGAATGCACCAGTGACCTCAGGGAGACTCATCTACACCCACCCAGTAAGGCCTCCATGCCTGCTCAGAGGGGGTCCTGGCTCTTGGATCCTTAGCTACAGATCTGGTGGTTTCAGAGGCTAGGAGTCAGAGCCAGTCTCAGGCCTTAAGCGCTAGGTTCCTCAGGTAGTTGGTACACAGGACAGGGCGTGGCCACAAACCAGGTGTGTGGAATGTAACCTACAAGCTAAAATACTGTTCCTGGCTCAGGAAGCCACAAATTCATTCACAGATCACCAACGAGCCAGGTAGAGGGGTCCTCTGTGGGCTCTTACCTGATGATGGAATAGCACCTCTTCCTCCAGCTGCACCCCACAAAATTCACATGGGATGATGACACTGTCTTCCACAGGGGGTGAGTCACTCAGGCTCATCAAAGAATCCAACTGATTACTTGTAGCCCGCTGCAGAAAGCTCTGGAAGATGACATCAGGATCTTCTGCCCGCCTTGGGGGAGAGCTGCCAGTACTGAGCAAAGGTAAGGCACGTGAAGGGTTACAACTTGTCTATAAGAAAAAAATAAAAAATAAAAAATAAATCAGACATTACAGAAAAAAACTACATTCCTAAAATATTTTCCACAAGCCATGATATTTTTTTTAAGAGAAAGGATCTTGCTATGTGGACTCAAACTCAGGATTCTCTTGCCTCAGCTTTCCAACTACTGGGGTTACAGGTGGGCACCACCACATCAAGCAACGAAGGTTTCCTAATACTTAATGCTACCGTGGAGAAAGACTAAAAAGACAACAATGTAAATAGAACATTTGCTTTACTCCCAAGTGCTGGGATTACAGAATGTGCACCACCATGTCTGGCCATGATTATTCTTTTTAAAAAAGTCAAGATTCTTCCCCACTCCTAGCACTGAAAAAATTTTCAAAAAAAGTCTTCCTACTGCCACAAAGTAAAAGAGGTGCCCAAATTCAAATATTCTTCATTATATTTGTTAAATATTCTTATGTGGATCCAAAAACAAAAATTAGAGGTACTCAAATAGCACATCTTTCCATTTATGGGAGGAAGGTATATTCTATCATCTAAAGCACAGGAACTACTTAGTAGTCTTAGAAACGCCAGACACGGTGGTACACACTATAATCCCAGCATTTAGAGGGCAGTGCCAGGAGGATTGCAGAGAGTTCAAGGGCAGTTTGGGCTACATAGCAAGGGTTTCCCTCTTGAGATAACTCCCCCCCTCAAAAACAAAACAAAAGAAAAGAAAAGCCAGACGAGCCAGGCAAGGTAATTTCACACTCAGGAAACTAAGACAGGAGGACTGCCAGGAGTTCAAGGCCTGCCTAGATTATACAGCAAGACCTTGTTTCAAAAAGCTAAAAATAGGACTGGGAGTTTGGCTCAGTGGCGTAAGCGCCTGTCTAGCAGACACGAGGCTGTAAGTTCAATCCCCGGTGCCGCAAAAAAAAAAAAAAAAAAAAGAAATAAGAAATGCCAGACAAGGTCAAACCAAAACCAAACAGGACCGACCAAAGACTACTAAGGGAAACTTGTGGTTCCCTCCACTAGGTTAACCTTAAACACATGACTATCCTCTAATAATTCCGATGTGGCTCAAAAACTTTCTTTTTTGTTTGTTTGGGTTTTTTGTTTTTGTTTTTGTTTTTTCGTACAGGGATTGAACTCATGGACCTTGCACTTGCCAGACTGGTGCTTACACCACTGAGATAAATCCCCAGCCTTGGCTCAAGAACTTTCAATCATTCAAAAATGATTTCATGGTTGGGGATATAGCTCAGTGGCACAGCGCCTGCCTGGCAAGCACAAGGTCCTGAGTTTGATTCTGGGTACCAAAAATGATTTCATACCTTCCATATACCAGGTACTGAGAAATTCAGAAACTAAGAAAAACTAGAAGCTACTCCCAAGGAACTCAGCCCAAGTGGATAGACTACCAGGGGATCAGGAGACCAACTCCCAGGATGTCAGGCTATCAGAGCAGGGGCACACAGGCGGAACCCTGGCCTGACCGTCAGAAGGTCCCTGAGGACAATTCCCTGAAAGTTACACCCAAGCCGAGCCTACAGGTCAGGGGTCCACATAGTTGGGTGTGTTGAGCAAGTACTGGCAGGAAGCCATGCACCTCTCAGGCAGAGAAAGTAATATGCAGGGAACTGTTAAACCTTCCAGGCACCTTTAGCACAGCTCTAATAATTCCAAATGTGGCATGAGATGAGGCCAAATTAAACTTGGTCAGTAGAGATGCACAGCCAGTCAGCACCACATGGCAAGTCTGCCGGGATGACAACACTGGGCTGCTGGGATAAGCATGACTTTTTCTAAGTGGGAACAAAGCTGAGATTCCATATCTATACGTCAGTTACACCACAGTAAATAACAGCTGCCAATCCCACAAGCACTCTATGAAAAATTTGCTCAACAGCCAGGCATGGAGGCACACACCTTTAATCCTACCACTCGGGAAGCTGAGGTAGGAGGAGCATTTTGAGTTCGAGGCCAGCTTGGGCTACAACGTGAGCAAGGCCGGCCTGAACTACATGGTGTGACCCTGCCTTGAAAAAAATACGGCCGAGTTTGGCTCAGTGGCTTAAGGCGCAAAGTTGTGAGTTCCATCCCCGGTACCGACAAAAAAAAAAAAAAAAAAAAAAAAAAAAAAAAACAAATATTGCCCAACAAAATAAAAGGCCATAGGAAACAGGGAAAAAGACCTTTTGCAGATAAAAAGCAGGTCTAGGGATGGAAAAAGGCAAGATAGGTAGGGGAAGCGTCAATAATAAGGACTAAGATGCAAAATATATATATGCACCAACTTCTCACAGTGAACTTACTATGTATTGCAAACATATTAACAATTTTTTTTTCCTTTTTGGCTTTTTCACAGGGTCTTGCTATGTAGTCCAGGATGGCCTTGAACTCATTATGTAGCTAATGCTGGCCTCCAACTCACAGCGATCCTCCTGCCTCAGTCTCCTAAGGACTGGGATTATACGCATGTGCCACTACACCTGGCCCTTAAAAAATTTTTTGTAAGCAAATAAATAAAAATCTGCTCACAAACTCATGTTTCCCAAAACATCATACATGGCCTACTCATATTCCTACTTAAAGCCCACAGTTGCTGGGCATGATGATGCATGCTTAAAATCCCAGCACTCGGGAGATTGAGGCAGGAGGTATGCCCCAAGTTTGAGGCCAGCATAAACTACATAATAAGACCCTGTCTCAAAACAAAACAAAATTAAACAAAACAAAACAGCTCACAGTTAATTCTCAACACACCTGATGGTCAATCAGCAGTTCCTCTGGGTAGAGCTCCTCACAAAACTCACAAGGCAACATGGTCTCATCAGCTGTACCTAGGTAGCAGGCCACATGGTCAGACTCAAAAGGAACAAAAAAACAACTGGATTTCAACATTTTATTCCCTTTTTGAAGTTTTATAGAACAGTTTGATTTTGGAGCCAGACATGGTGGTACATACCTACAATCCCAGCACTCTGGAAGCCTGAGGTAGGAGGGTCACCAACTTAAGCCCACCCTGGACAATTTAACTTAGCAAGACCCTGTCTCAAAATAGAAAATAAAAAAGGGCCAGATGTGATGGTGCACACCAGTAACCCAGCACTCGGGAGGCTGATGCAGGAGAATCGCCATGAGTTCAAGGTCAACCTGGACTGACTACATAGTGAGTTGAAGGCCATCCTGAACTACATAGTGAGGCCCTGTCTCAAAAAACCAAACAAAATTTAAAAAGGGCTGGGGATTAGTTTATTGAGAAAGCCCTGAGTTCAATCCCCAGTACTGCCAAAAAAAAAAGCTGATGTCTGAGTCAGAACTAATCACTGTTTTATCTAAAGCAACAAAATGTTAAAAGGCAGCTTCACAGTCCGTGAAGTCATTATGCATATAGAGAATGAAGAAAAATGATAGCACAGAGAGCTGCTGAATTTTCAGGTCCTTATGATCTCTTACTATGAGTATTTTTAAATATGACACACATCAATCAAACACCTTTGTGAGGTTAGTTTCTACATGAGAGATCCAAAAGGGGGCTTTACCCTTAATAATCTGACATTATTTCCTGACTTTTATTTTTTAAAACTTAAGCATTTTTCTTTTTCTTGGGTGAATGCTTAGGATTGAACCCAGAGCCTCTAGTGAAGTTTATTTATGTCCCTAAAAATTTAGCCCTAATTTTAAGTCCAACAATACTAAAAAAGAGATTGTTTTTAAAAGGGGTGGAGAGTGAAAAATTAGAAAAATAGGAACTAGTAAATATAAAACAAAGGAGAGCTGAGCATGTTTGTTGGCACATGCCTACAATCTTAGCACAGGGAGGCTGAGGCGGAAAAATGATTGCAGCAAGTTTGAGCCCAGTCTCAGCTACATAGCGAGTTCAAGACCAGACTGAACTACACAGTGCAACCCTGTCTCAAAAAAAGAAAAAAGAGGATAGAAACAAGAAAATTCATGAGCTGGGGATTTAGCTCAATGGCGTAAGTACCTACCTGGCAAGTGCAAGGTTGTGAGTGAGTTCAATCCCCGATAACAAAAAAAAAATTTCACCAACTTTTAATAACTTTAGTAATATCTGACTCACGCAAGAAACACTAGTGAGCACCAAAATGGCCAGACAGACTATGCAAATATTTCATACCCCAAAAATCCAGAGTACCCCACAACAGCTCTTACAAAGGGAAAGGCTATCTGTATAACAGTGAACAATGAGACAAGCTGACATCTCAAGAAAGACACAGAAGCACCAATAAGCATTCTAAACAAAACTTCGATCTGAATCCAAACAATCAGGTTGGGCGTGGTGGCACACCCCTGGGACCCCAGCACTCAGGAGGCGGAGGCAGAAGGAGGGTCACTGTGAGTTCAAGGCCACCCTGACCTACATGGTAAGACCTTGTCTCAAAAAAACAAAACAAAAAAATTTGATAAATCTAAACTGAAGAAAAAATACTCTGTAAAAAAATTAACCTGGATTCTTTTCTTTTTTTTTTTTTTTCTGGATTCTTTTCAAAATGTCATGTCCTAAAAGATAAAGATTAAAAAGGAAACAAAATAAAGTTTTAAAGGACTTAATATTGAAGTAAAGAATTTACATTAAATTTCCGGAGAGGTACATTTATTGTGTTTACACAGAAAAACACTCTTGTCAAGAGATACATAATGAGGTATTTAAGCATAAAATATCCTGACTTACTCTCAAATGGCTGAGGGAAAATCCCATATAAAGGTAAATGTGGTGTTAAATCGCTGAACATAGACCACAAGTGGATTTGCACTCGGTTGTATTTTTCCAAGATGAGCTCTAACTGTGCAGGCCAGCTGACCTCAAACGAGCCATCCCCCTGCCTCAATCTCCTGAGCCACTAGGATTAAAGACACAGGCCACCTTGGCCAACTCTATTCTGACAATACTTAAAAATAAGTTGGAAAAACAAACAACAACAAAAAAAGCAAACAAACCAAAAATAATTAAGCAAATTCTATCTCACTGAAATCTTTCATGTTCATGTAAGTTGTACAGACTAACAAAAACTGGAGAGAAGCTAGTGCAGAATACGCAAACCTACCCTTTATGTCACTCTGAGGATGGGGCTCATCGCGACACTGGTCTGCCTCACACACGGCCCTCCAGAAGTCCTGCTCTGCCACACTGGAGGCCTGGCCCTCATTCTGCAGACTTAGGGCCAACATGAAGTCCAAGTTTGCAGTGTCTTCACCACCCTTTTGTGGGGGCTTTCGGCCTCTATTCCTTTCCTGCGTTTCTTGTTCTTCAACTGAAAAAGAACAAGCAGTACTCAAGACACATTAGAGATAGTGCCACCCTCTACCCGAGTCCATGCCTAGCAAAGGGTCAAGGTTTAAAATGTGCCCAACCCCACCGTGACCACCCTTGACCTCATTCTCACAGGTCTCTGAATATTGTCTGTCATGAGACCAAGCTCTATTACTATTTAAATAATGTATTATTAAAAGCAGTATTACTGAGCTGTAACTACAAGACAAGCACTTTGGCAAACATTTTTCAAGTATGGGGTCAGACTGCCTGAATTCAAATCTCAACTGTACCATTTACCTAATCTCTTATCACTGTTAGGAAAATTAAATGCATGTAAAGCACTCAGCAAATGCCTGAAGCTCATAAGGTGGTTTTGTTTTTTGAGAGGGGGTCTCACTATGTAGTCAGGCTGGCCTCAAACTCATAGAGATCCTCCTGGCTCTCAAGTGCTGGGATTACAGGCATGTGCCACCATATCTAGCAAGAGTCAGCTACTGTCAATACTGCCATGATTATCATTAATCCTAACTGTAAGTTCAACAGTAAAAAGGTTCTATTATTCCCACTTCATAGGAAAATTAGATATTCTTTCTAATACTAACCTGCTATATATAGTCTAGTTTCTATAATCAAGATCTATTTGGCCAACTAACTCTCAGTTCTCAATTACCCTGGGACTTTTTGTTTTAAAAACAGGGTCTCAAGCTGGGTGTGGTGGCGCATGCCTTTAATCCCAGCACTCAGGAGGCTGAGGCAGGAGGATCGCTGTGAGTTTGAGATCAGCCTGGGATACAAAGTGAGTTCAAGGCCAGCCTGAACTGCATAGTGAGACCCTGCCTCAAAAACAGGGCCAGCGATTTAGTTCAGTGGCCTAAGCACCTGCTGGGCAGGTGTGAGGTTGTGAGTTTGATCCGGTACCAAAATAAATAAATAAAAATTTTAAAAAATAAAATGAAAACAGGGTCTCACTATGTAGTTCAGGCTGGCCACAAACTCACTATATATATATAGTTTAGACTGGCCTATAACTTGCAAGCCTCCTGTCTCAGTCTCCTGAGAGCTGAGATTACAGCTATGTGCCACCACAGCTGGCTGCCTGAAATTTTGATACTGTTTCATTTCCTAATTCCAAGCACAACTCACACAGATTATTCTGAACTGGAAAATGCGATGTCACGTTCCTTTGGTTGGCAGTCCTATTGTGGAAAATGTCTGATTCAAAGGCTCGCAATGGCCTTCGGGGTAGCCTTGTCGGGGGGTTCAACGCTTCCATGTGTCTGAGGAGTTGGGATGCAATCCACATTCCATCTTGACCCCAAGACTCATCATATGCATTAGGAGGAATGGCATGCTCATTCCTCTTTTCCTCCTCCCCTCTGCCACAAACTTCAGGGTGAGTCTTCAGATCTTTCACAAGGACATTGCGCCCACAGTTGCTACACAGCTCTGTCCGGGCACCACAGTAATCTTCATGTTCCTTCAGTTTGAGAACAGAAATTTCCAAATCGCAGTGCTGGCAGACAGCAAGCCGCAGAGGGCACTCTGTCTCCTACAACAGAGTAATGAGGTGGTCAATACGCACAGCTAGGAGAGGCTATGTTTTGCAGGGGTGGGGAGCGTGGGTTTCTTTCTGTTTTGTTTTGTTTTTGAGACAGGATCTCACTATGTAGTTCAGGCTGGCTTTAAACTATGTGGCCCACAGGCTACATAGTGATCCTCCTGCCTCAGCCTCCCAAGTGCTGGGATTACAGGCAAACACCATGCCACACAAGAGGTTGTGTTTTAATACAAGGAAAACAAAGCAAAAAATGTGACTTCAATCTTTCCCTCTGGACTGGGGATGTAGCTCAGTAGTAGTGTCTGCCTTAGCATGCCTGAGGCCCTGGTTCAATCTCCAAGGGGGCTGGGGGCTGGGGATATAGCTCAGTGGCATAAGTGCCTGTCTGGCAAGTGCAAGGTCATGAGCTCAATCCTCGGTGCCCCCCCACCAAAAAAAAAATCTCCAAGGTTTTTTTTGGAGATGGAGCACAACTCCCTATCAATCCTAGCTCTGTTTGTTAAATTTTCTATGTACTATATTTAAAAGTCACAGCATCTCCTTTTGTTTCTGCCACAAGGAAAGAAGCTCACACCATTTTGTGTAACACAAAAACACTTAACAAAGTAATCCAAAATCAGCCTGAATTGAGAAACAAATAACAAGAAGTACAGCAAGCTAAGTATGATGGCACATACCTATAATCCAAACTACCTGGGAGGCTGATGCAGGAGAATCACAAGTTTGAGATCAGTTTGGGCAACTCAGGGATACCATCTCAAAATAAAAATGGCAAAGGAGCCAAGCGTGGTGGCGCACACCTTTGATCCCAGCACTCAGGAGGCTGAGGTAGGAGGAGTGTTGTGAGTTTGAGGCCAGCTTGGGCCACAGCACGAGCACAAGGCCGGCCTGAGCTACACAGTGCGACCCTAACTCAAAAAACCAGGACCGGGAGTTTGGCTCAGTGGCTTAAGCGCCTGTCTGGCAGGCGTGAGGTTGTGAGTTTGATCCCCGGTGCAGATGCAGTTTAGTAACAGAGTATCCCTGAGTTCAATCACCAGTACCACAAGGGAAAAAATAAAGGAATTCAGATTTTTTACCGAAGGTCCAACAACTTCCCCTTACAATTCCAAGTCAGTCTCAAGTTGCTAGTAAGAGGAAAGAGGCTGCCCTTTACAAAGACCCTGGTTTTCCTAACTTTCATGTTTGTATTTAGTAGTGGCTTTCAATAGACCTAATAAACCAGGAATTATCAATGAAGATGAGTGCAAGCATACAAATGTACTCAGCAGATGAAGGGTGACCAAGGATGGTGGTGTACAACTGGGATCCCAACATCCAGGGAGGCTGTAACAGGAGCACTGTAAAATCATCCCCAGCCTAAGCAACTTCGTGAGATCATCTCAAAATTAAAAATAAATAAGGACTGGGATGTCACTCAGTGAGAAGGCCCTGAATTTGATGCCCAGTACTGCCAAAAAATAAAAACAAACCTTTATACTTAATTGGCAATTGTTGATAATACAACAAAAACATTAAAATGTAAAAAGGAGTGTTGACTCTGATATACACAATCCAAAATTTGGGAATTTAAGCATATAACTTTAATATAACATTACTTTATTTTATTGTATTTTATTTATTTATTTATTTTTTTTTGCGGCACCAGGGATTGAACTCACAACCTCGCACCTGCCAGGGCAGGCGCTTAAGCCACTGAGCCGAACTCCCGGCCCTAGTTTTTTGAGGCAGGGTCGCACTATGTAGCTCAGGCCAGCCTTGCGCTCATGTTGTAGCCCAAGCCAGCCTCGAACTCACAACGCTCTGCCTACCTCAGCCTCCCGAGTGCTGGGATTAAAGGCGTGCGCCACCACGCCCGGCTAATATAACATTATTTTAAAAGTTTAAATACAATCACCATGCCAAAAAGCAAAAATTTTTTTTATATACATATAGATTTTGAGGGGAATTCTTTTTTTTGAGACAGGATTTCACTATGCAGTTCATGCTGGCCTTGAACTCATTTTGCAGTCCAGGCTGGCCTCAAACTCACAGCAAACCTTCTGCCTCAGCCTCCCGAGTGCTGGGATTACAGGTGTGCACCACCACCCTCCACTCAACTCGGCTCAGTTCAAAAATTTCAAATAAATTAAGCTCACGTTCTTTTATTTACTTATTTATTGGGATAGGGTCTCCCTAAGTACTTAATTCAGGCTGGCCTTGAACTCACAGTGATTCTCCTGTCTCATTCTGCCAAAATAATGTATATATCTGGAAAAGAAAAACTTATATAAATATTTTAATTCTAAATTTATTGAGACATAGCCAGGCATGGTGGCACACACCTTTAATTCCAGCACTCAGGAGGCTGAGGCAGGAGGATCATTGTGAGTTGAGACCAGCCTAGGCTACAAAGTGAGTTCAAGGCCAGCCTGAACTGTATAGTGATACCCTGTCTCAAAAAAATAGGGCCGGGGACTAAGCTCAGTGGCCTAAGTGCCTGCCTGGTAGGCGCAAGGTTGTGAGTTCGATCCCCAGTACTAAAAAAAAAAATAAATTTATTGAGACATCATGAAATTAATACAAATTACCTCTGGCCTCTACAATTATAATTGCTTAAACTGGTGGCAATTAGCTTCCGGACATTTACTAGTACAGCAAACTGCTGAAGTATGTAGACCTTTTTTTGGTGGAAAAACAGCAAATCAGTTTTTTTCTTTTCCAGTTTTTCAAGTCAGGGTCCAGTACATAGTTCAGGCCAACCTTGAACTTGCAGTAATCCTCCTGTCTGACCTCCCAGAGTGCTGGGAGTACAGGGGATGTGCCACCGCACTCGGTGAAATCAAATTTTCTTAAAAAGGTTTTTACGAGAATAATACAACTGATTTAAATTACTCAACAGCAAAGGAACAAGTTACTGCCATTCTATACCACATATAGTATAATATAGTAACCATTATGTTAACCACCCTAAAGAAATTCTAGTAACTTACGAGAACCACTAAAGTATTAAAGAAAAAATCATCTTTTGAAACTCTAGAAAGAATCTGTGATCTTGTTATAAAATTGTTATAGCCTGGCTTGTAGGAATGTTAGGGAACATACTGTATCTGTACATTTGTAATAATTGGTACACTACCATGGGACGCCCAGAAATAGTGGAGAGAGAGGCTAGAGAGTGGACAACTTATTGGAGGTTATTTTAAAGAGCAGGCAGATGCTGGAGCAAGAGAAATAGTTTTCGTTAATGTGACTTCAATCATACCTCCTAAGTCAGTAAGACTTAATGAAACATCAAATGCCTGGCGTGGTGGTGCACGCCTTTAACCCCAGCACTCAGGAGGCTGAGGTAGGTGGAGTGTTGTGAGTTTGAGGCCAGCTTGGGCTACAACGTGAGCAAGGCCAGCCTGAACTACATAGTGTGACCCTGTCTCAAAAAAAAAAAAAAAAAAAAAACAGGGCCGAGAATTTGGCTCATTTGGCACAAGGCCCCAGTACCGACAAAAAAATAAATAAACGAGCCAGGCTTGGTGGCACACGCCTTTAATACCAGCACTTGGAAGGCTGAGGTAGGAGGAGCATTGTGAGTTCAAGGCCAGCTTGGGCTACAACACGAGCTCAAGGCAGTCTGAGCTACACAGTGCGACCCTGCCTCAAAAAACTAGGGCTGGGAGTTTGGCTCAGTGGCTTAAGCGCCTGTCTGGCAGGCGCAAAGTTGTGAATTCGATCCCTGGTGCCGCAAAAAATAAATAAATACATACATACATACATCAAATACTTAAGAGGAAAAATGAAATTAGAGTCAAAAGTATTTATAAGATGTTTTTCTCTAGGTTGTGGGGTCATAAAATGGTTTTTGGGTTGGGGATTTAGCTCAGCGTCCCAGGTACCTGCCTGGCAAGCACAAGGTCATGAGTTTGATCCCTGGTACCAAAATAAATAAATAAATAAATAAAATGTTTTTTCAATTTTTCTGCATTGAATATGTTATCGTTTATAAATAAGGATGACACACACACTTTTTTTTTTCTTTGGTACCAGGAATCAAACTCAGGACCTTGCGCTTGTCAGGCAAGCACTTACGCCACTGAGCTATATCCCTGGCCAAGGATGATTATAAATTAATGAAATTAACTCTTTTTTTGAGGCACAGAGAACAAAATGCTCCAATCTGAAAACCATACCTTGATGACTTTTTCTGTATAGTAAAGAGATTCTTAGATGACTATTATCTAAATCAGTTTTAACTGATGAATTAAAACATACTCATTCAACTTGGTCAAGTTATCTTAACTGCTGACCACTTGATATCGTATTTTTTCTCACCAAATGCTGAGAAATTTCTCCAGGTGTAACTAGCATGCTACCAAAGTGATTAAGAACTCATAATGAAATTACAACACGTAAGGCTGGCTGTGTGCTGGTAAGGTTGCCCTGTACAGGCAACCCTGGCCTTGGTCTGTACACAGTAAGGCTGCCAACAGCCAAGTCCCAGCAGAAATGACAGCCTTGGTTCCCAAAAGAAAGAATCTGAGGCCTGAGCATGGAGTACAATAGCCAGGCAGCCAAATCTGGCAGCAGTCAAAGCTTCAAATAGGCTTTGAGAGGCAGTCTGCACACGAGCTGTGGGGAACAAAGACTCCACCAGACTGGCTTGTGCTCTGCGTGTGGCTCTGTAATCTCAGTAGGATTGGCCTTGGCATCCTCTCGGTAGCTCACTCCCCTCCTAGTGCAACACTAACCTCATGCTTCTTTAACTGCATCTTCTCAAACTTCTTGTTACATTTGCAAGTCACCTAGGGTAGGAAGTGAGAATCAATAAAGTGGTTGTGACACTATGCTCATTTGCTATTGCATACAAACAATCGCAAAGCATTTAATGAACAATGGCAAGTCCAGTCAGTATGCTTATGAACATTTGTGCAATCAGCAGTTCACCTGACAGTGTTCTGCAGCCATGTGACTTTCCATGTCAGACCTGGGAAACGGCTCCTTGCAGATAGCACAGATACCAATGTTCCTTTGACAGTAGATCTCATGGATGGTAAAGTTAAGCACAGGAATTTCTTTTTTGCTACAGAAACAGTCCAGAGAAAAACATTAGTATTACTAACTGACCTATGCTTTTTTTTTTTTTTTTTTTGTACCAGGGATCGAACTCACAACCTCACGCTTGCCAGGCAGGCACTTATACCACTGAGCTAAATCCCCAGCCCAACACATGCTTTTTCTTGTACAACGATATCACACAGAAATCTGTCCTGTTTAAATTTTTTTTTTTTCTTTGAGACAGGGTCTGGCAATGTAGTTCAAGTTGGCCTTGAACTCACTATGTAGCCTAGGCTAACCTCCAAGCCATCCCCCTGCCTCAGGAGTGCTTGGATTACAGATGTGTGCCACCATGCCTGGCTGCCCTGTTTAAACGCTGCTGTTCATTACCTTTCTTTCTTTTTTCCTTTTTTTTTTTTTTTTTTGTCTTTTTTGAGACAGGGTCTCACTATGTAGTTCAGGTTGGCCTTCAGCTCACTTTGTAGCCCAGGCTGATCTTGTACTTGCAACGATCTTCTTGCCTCAGCCTCCCAAGTGCTGGGATTACAGGTGTGAGCCGCCATACCTGGCTGTCATTACCTTTCTTTAGTAATAGCTATCTGCAAACTTATGATTGTTATCACTGCACTTCTCAAGCACTAAATCCTAAACTGAGCACGGTGATGTAGGCCATAATCCCAGCACTCAGGATTCTGAGGCAGGAGGGCGGCCTGAGCTCAAACCCTGCCTGGACTACACAGTAAATCAGGGCCAACCCAAGCTATATGCAAGGTGGTGTCTCAAAAAAACCAAAGAGTAAAACCTTTTAAACTTGAAAACGGTATATATACCCTCACACTAGAGGAACATTCACTATTCAAAGGTTTTACTTTTTATTCATTTAGATACAACCACTGGAAAACTCCAATTGCAATGTAGCTAAAAATGCACCAATTAGTTATTACCTAGAATAGAAATACAGAAAAATAAAATACTGAACAAGATAAAAAAAAAACTGAACAATACAACACAACAACCACAACAAATTTTTAAATGATGTCTACATGGCTCAGGCTGGTCTCAGGTTTGCAGCTGACCTGATGATCCCACTTCAGCCTCCTGAGTAGCTGACACTAGAAGTACATGTCACTATGTCCAGCAACAAGTCTTCAATGTCCTATTTTGCCTCTAAGCCAATACTACAAGAACCCTCTCCTACACCAAGATATGAATAGTTTATTTCTCATTTTACAGCTTTTGTGTGTGTGTGTGTTTTGGTACTGGGGAACGAACTCACGACCTCACGCTTGCCAGGCAGGTGCTTACATTGCTGAGCTAAATCTCTGGCCCTACAGTTTTAATTTTAATGCATAATCTATGAAACATTTTGAAAGAGGATGAATAATACGCCTCCAGCTATGGTCATTCTCTCAATATGAAAGGCCGAAACACCAAACATACAGATTCAGTTTCCTAAAGGAACAAAACTTTGGATCCCAAGGTACTCTAAGGACATGACTGGATAGTGAAAGAACAACTGTGACAGGCAAGAACACATAGATGAACAAAAAGGGAACCACCAAAAGACCTGACGCAGTCAACCTTCCATTATTTTTCTCAAATTCCTAGCTTTCTAAGGAAACTATTGGTTTTAAATTAATTTAAATTTTTTAAAGCTGTAAAATATATATTAAAAAGAGCTGTACCAAAATCTTTTTTTTTTTTTACCTCTCCCCTCCTCGGTACTGAGATTCAACACCGAACCTGGGATCTTATACTGAGCTATAACCCAGTTCACTTTGTTTTGTTTTGTTTAACTCAGGTCACTATGTAGTTCAGGCCAGCCTTGAACTCACAATGTAGCCCAGGTTGGCCTCGAACTTGGGGCTATTCTCCTGCTTCTGCCTAAGTACTGGGATTACAGGTTTGTGCCACCATGCCTGACCTGAAGCTTATTTTAAAGATTAAAACCAGTAAATTATAACTATTGAAAATAATATGGGTCCGGGGACATAGTTCAATGGCACAGCACCTGCCTGGCAAGCACAAGGTCCTGAGCTCAATTCCTGATACAAAAAAAAAAAAAAAAATATATATATAATATGAAACTAGTACTCTACTGGTACTAGTACATTACTAGTCTTCATATAAAATGCTTAAAAACAACTTGAAAATGTGTTTCCAGGACTATAAAATTATACACTACTGACCCCAGTAATCCTATTCTTAGGACTATGCATAAATAATTTCATAATAGTATCAAAAAATTGTAAAAAAGTCTTAAAAATGTCTAAACAGGCCTGGTGTGGTGGCACACACCTGTAATCCCAGCACATGGGAGGTTGAGACAGAAGGATCACTGCAAGTTCAAGACCAGCCTGGGCTACAAAGTGAGCCCAAGGCCAGCTTGAAGGCATGGTGAGACACTGTCTCAAAAAGCCAAAAATAAATAAATAAATAAAAAGTGTCTAAACAGGGCAGGGGATATGGCTCACCAGCATAGCTCCTGCCTGGCAAGCACAAGGTTCTGAGTGCAATTTCCAGTACAAAAAAAAAAAAAAAAAAAAAAAGGACTGAAGGATGAGAAAGAGCACCTCAGCATTTTTGGGGCCGGGGATTTAACTCAGTGGTGTTAAGCGCCTGCCTGGCAAGTGCAAGGTCATGAGTTCAATCCCCAGGACCCTCTCCGCAAAAAAAGTCTAAACAAAGCAGGTGTGAATAAGTGTGTACCCACTAGGAGGCTGAGGCAGGAGGATCTCAAGTTGGAGACCAGCCTGGGCTATGCAGTGAGTTCAAGGCCAACTTAGAAGCCTGGGCTATACAGTGAGTTCAAGGCCTACCTAGAACATAGCAAGATCCTGTCTCCAAGGAACCAAAAATTTAAAAAGGGTTTAAATGAGAAGTTATAAATGGTATACATAGTAAAAGCAGAGCTGTATCATGACTGAGTCACAAATGCTATGAAAAATTAAAGTCACTTGTCATTACTTAAGAGCGTGTAGACTCTGGGTTCCTTTTTAATCATTTTGGCAATCATTTTCTTTTAAGTGGAAAAAAACTGAGAAAACAAATATCTATTTTTTATTCTACAGGGTTGTTCAGAATAACCTGATGACAGGCTGAGGCAGGAGGATCGTTGTGAGTTCAAGACCAGCCTGGGCTACAAAGTGAGTTCAAAGCCAGCCTGAACTGCATAGTGAGACCCTGTCTAAAAAATAGGGCCAGGGATTTAGCTCCATGGCTTAAGCGCCTCCCTGACAGGCGCAAGGTTGTGAGTTTGATCCCCAGTACCAAAAAAAAAAAAAGAAAAAGAAAAAGATGAGAGGTATTTGTAACAATTACATATACATGTTTAGACATATGTTTGTGCCCATGTGTGTACCTGTATGTATAGTTAAATACTGTGTGTAGGCTATGAGTGAGTCCTTAGCTGCCTATGATTGGTAAGAAATACAAGATATTCTCACCAAATATTCCAACCAGGTAAAATATCAATAAACCTGCTTCAACAGAAAAAATGAAAATGATTTCAGTGAGATAATGATAACATAGTTCCATACAGCAATAATACCATTAAAAATTCCAAGGAAGGCTAAACTAAGAGGTGAAATTTCATTTTAGATAGAAATGATTCAAAGATAAGCCAAGGCTTCCAGAGAAATCTCCAGTAGCCAAACACTAAACACAAACAGTCAGAAATCTACTCCCGAACACAGTATATGCCAAATTAAAAACCAAAAGCTTTCTGGCAGGCCTGGTGGCACACACCTCAGCCTCCCAGTATTCAGGAGGCTGAGGCAGGAGGATCGCCTTGGTTTCAAGACCAGCCTGAACTACAGAGACTCTATCTCAAAAAAAAAAAAAAAGGTTGGGGATTTAGCTCAGTGGCTCAAGTGCTTGCCTGGTAAGCACAAGGTTGTGAGTTCGATCTCTGGTACCAAAAAAAAAAATTTAATTCCATGCAGGGAAAGAATATTATGACCAGCAGCTGCTCTAATTATCCTAATTCTGCTGGAAGTTAGGCTATGAGGCTGAGGTAGGAGCAGCATTGTGAGTTCAAGGCCAGCTTGGGCTACAACACGAGTGCAAGGCCAGCCTGAGCTACATGGTGCGACCCTGCCTCAAAAAACTAGGGCTAGGAGTTTGGTTCAGTGGCTTATGCGCCTGTCTGGCAGGTGTGAGGTTGTGAGTTCAATCCCCAGTGCTACAAAAAAAAAGAAAAATGTCCAACCCTCACAAACCACTCTGGAATCATGAAACAATGATTAGCTTGACTGCCTTAAGAGCTCAGTGAGTCGTGTGTGGTGGTACACACCTATAATCCCAGCATTTGGGAGGCTGAGGTAGGAGAATCCAGCCTGGGCTACATAAGCAAGTTCAAGGCCAGCCTGGACTACACAGTGAGACTCTCAAAAAAAAAAAAAAAAGCTCAATGAGACCTACCTCTCCCTTTTTTAGGCAGCAAAATTTCATTAAAAAAAGAGTTATGACTGAGCTGCTCTGGCTGAATGGCTGTCACTAGATGCCGAACCAAGCTCACTAAACCTTGCTCTGAATCAATGTCAAACAGTCACTGCAGCCACTCTGGGTAGTGTTGCATCATGTTTTGGAAAACACAGATACAAGCCAAATGTTCATTATACATTTCTTACCTGTTCAATAATATGTTCCAACATTAGTCCCCTTAAGTAGCTAAGAAAAGTGAGATTCTAGAGGCTGGGGAGCTCATTAGTAAAGCACTTGCCTAGCATGTGCAATGCCTGGGTTCAAAACAAAACGAAACAAAAAGGCTCTCAAGCGGTCAGTGACTTACTAAAAGACTTTTGGGTTTTTTTTGGAGGGGTTGTTTTGTTTTATGTGGAGTTTTTTTGGTGGTTCAACTGGGGGTTGAACTCAGGACCTTTACTCTGAGCTACATCCCCAATCATGTTTTTTTTTTGTACCAGGAATCGAACTCACAACCTCATGCCTGCCAGGCAGGTGCTTACACCACTGAGCTAAATTGCCAGTCATTTTTTTTTGTTTTTTGAGACAATGTCTCACTAGGTAGCCCAGGCTGGTCTAGAACTCATGATCCTCCTGCTTCAGCCTCCAGAGTGCTAGGGTTATAGGTATGTGCCACTCTGGCTGGCATTAAACCATTAATTAAAGACAGAAGCCAGAGCCCTGACTCCCAGCCTCATGCCATCAATCTAGTCACGTTGCTATTCTACCTAAGCCAACCATCTTGTTAAATTACTGAAGCAGGTAATTTATGCAAAATTTTTTGTTAAAAAGTTTTAAAGCCACTTACTTGAACAATGCATTGTACAGTAATAATTTTAACCTACCAAGAAATACACAGCCCTAAAGAAACTAGTTTGTCCACATTTCGGTAACTTTTCTTAAATTAAACTTACCAGTTGTCACACAGTCGAGTATCCTGGTCATCTAGAAATTCAGCCATCTTTAGCTCTTCCTAAAAGCTACAAAGAAAGAAGCATAAACTTTCTGTTTCATTTCTCCCTTTAAGGATGACATGCAAAAATAAGTAAAAAGCTATTATAAAGAAAATGGGAAGCCGGGTGTAGTGGCGCACGCCTTTAATCCCAGCACTCGGGA
>RJWM01006539.1:69091-83762 GCA_004363535.1 Dasyprocta punctata
ATCCCAGCACTTGGGAGGCTGAGGTAGGAGGAGCCTTGTGAGTTCAAGGTCAGCTTGGGCTACAATGCAAGCACAAGGCCAGCCTGAGCTACATAGTGCAACCCCGCCTCAAAAAACTAGGGCTGGGAGTTTGGCTCTGTGGCTTAAGTGCCTGTCTGGCAGATGCAAGGTTGTGAGTTCAATACCTAGTGCTGCAAAAAGAAAAAAAAAAAAAAAAGATAATGGGACCAAAACCAGTGCAGGAAAGAATTTTATTTAATAACCCCATACTCGTTCCTTCTCCTTCTCCTCCTCTTCCTTTCTCTCTGCAGTACTGGTGACTGAACCCAGACAGCATTAAGGTATATCCCCAGCCCTTTTTATTTTTGAGACAGTCTCACTAAGTTGCTCAAACTTATTTGTGATTCTCCTGCTCCAGCCTCCCAAGTAGCTGGAATTATAGGTGGACGCCACCACACAGATTATTTTTTAAATTTTTAATTTAAAATAATTTTACTTAGAAAAACAATCCCAACAAAACAGTACAAAAAATTTCCCTTAGGGCTGGGGATTTAGCTCAGTGGAGTAAGCGCCTGCCTGGCAAGCATGAAGTCACGAGTTTGATCCCCAGTACCAAAAAAAAAAAAGAAGTGTTCAAAAAATTCCCTTACAAGCCCGGCATGGCGGTGCACGCCTTTAATCCCAGCACTCAGGAGGCTGAGGAAGGAGCATTGTGAGTTCGAGGCTGGCTTGGGCTACAACGCTAGTGCAAGGCTGGCCTGAGCTACACAGTGCGACCCTGACTCAAAAAACCAGGGCTGGAAGTCTGGCTCAGTGACTTAAGCACCTGTCTGGCAGGTGCGAGGTTGTGAGTTCAATCCCCGGTGCTGCAGGGGGAAAAAAAAAAAAAAATCCCCTTACACCCTTCACACAATTTCCCTAAAAGTTAACATAAGTGACCACTGTAAAATTCTCAGCTGTAGGAGATTAACATTAATTCTCGTAACTGATCTATAGGTTTTATTCAAATTTCAACAACCATCCCACCAATGCCCCTTTTTCAGTATCCATTATTTCCCCTTAATTTTCTGTGACCTGGGAGGCCTGTTTAGTGTTTCTTTCATGATTTGATCAGCTAATTATTAGCTTAACTAATGGTTACTCGCTATTAGAAGTCACTAGTAGTTACACTAAGACACTGGTTATTTTTATAAAGTCTCAATTTGGAAAAAAAAAAAGAAAAAAGTCTCAATTTGGGTTTGTCTGCTTTCTTAGGGTTAAATTCAGGTTATACATTCTGAGTAAGTATACCACAGAAGTGACACTGTGTCCATCTTGGTGCATTATATCAGAAGGCACATGATGTCAACAGTCTTATTATTACTGGTAATGTTAAATCTGACTAGTTAGTTGAGATGGTGTCTCCCAGGTTTCTTCACTATGAATTTTTTCCTTCTTTTTAAACAAGATACCAATATAGAAAGCAAATTACTGGCAACTTTACTACTGTTTATGTTATTTTTAAAATGGTTTTAAATACTGTCCCCCAAGCACTCAGGAGGCTGAGGTAGGTGGAGCGTTGTGAGTTTGAGGCTGCCTTGGGCTACAACGCAAGTGCAAGGCCGGCCTGAGCTATATAGTGCGACCCTGCCTCAAAAAACTAGGGCCGGGAGTTTGGCTCAGTGGCTTAAGCGCCTGTCTGGCAAGTGCGAGGTTGTGAGTTAGATCCCCAGTGCCGCAAAAAATAAATAAATTAATAAATGCTGTCCCATAAGAAAAATCTACAATGGTTTTGGTATCATCAAACCCACTGCCACATTTCAAAATATATTCATTTATCCATTCAACAGGTTTGCCAGGCATGGTGGCTCACGCCTATAATCCCAGCACTCAGGAGGCTGAAGCACGATGGCTGTGAGTTTGAGACCAGCCTGGGCTACAAAGTGAGCTCAAGGCCAGCCCGAACTGCATAAAGACCCTGTCTCAAAAAGACAAAAACAAAACAAAACAAAAAAAAAGGTTAGTTCAGATCCTGTGAGGATATTTTACAAATTAAACAATATAGTGCCTGACAAAACAGAGAAATTAATGGCCAAGAAAAACAAGCGAAAACCAAACATAATCTAAGGTGAGTTTTTTTTAAGGAAAAGACACATGAGGATGGAGAATGGAGACTGGAAAGGTGGTCAGGGAAGAACTTTTCAAGATGACATTTAAATTAAGACCTCAAATATAAAGAGCCAGTCAGGCTGGGGATTTAACTCACTGGCATAAGCGCCTGCCTGGTGGGCATGAGGTTGTGAGTTTGATCCCCAGTACTAAAAAAAAAAAAGCCAGCCAGGCAAAGAATATGGGTGGAGGATGGAGTGGAAAACCCCATGTAATTACTGGGAAGAGCAAAAAGGCCTGAGGAAATGAAAGAGAAAGGAAAAGTAGATGTGCAGCAGTATTATAAAAAAGGGGAAGCCTGGCTTAGCGACCTATACCTACAATCCCAGCACTCTGGGAAACTGAGGCAGGAGGATTGCAAATTCAAACCCAGTCAGGGAAATACAGTAAGTTAGTGAAAACCTGTCTCAAAATAAAGAGGAGGCTAGGGATGTACCTGTGTGTGAAGGACTGTCCCAGGACTGCCAAAAACAAAATAAAAAAAAGAATGACTTGAAAAGACCGTACCATGTAGGAAACAAAGGAATGGATCATATTCCAAGTTCAATGGGAAATTACTGAAGGGTTTTTAACTAGTGATTGACACGATTCAAGATACCGAATCCCATAACAAACATCTACTAGGAATAGAAAGCCCCCATCTATGAAAACAAATCTGGTTTTGAAGGGGAGAGGGTCTAGATACGCTTCTCAGGGCAGACTGATTGATTATAGGTGTGCGCGCTCTACTGCAGGCCACTAAGCAGCCAACTCTAAAGCAACAGGCACAGGGAGGTGCGCACCACTCCCTAGATCCCCCAGCATGGCCATGAATCTGCCACTCCACGCAGCTCAGCAGCATCTGTGTCCACGGACCCGGACTCTCGCCTCCCCTTTGGCTCCTGCCTTAGCCACATGCTCCCAGCCCTGCCCAGGCCTCTGCATCAGCGGGCCGTCACACATGCAGCTTGGCCTGGTTTCCCCGGCACACTGACTGCCAGTGAGCATGCTGCGGCCACAAGGACAACCTGGTGGTGTGCCTGTGGGTGCACTTGCTGGTGGCCACCAAAGCCCACGGAGACAGCTGTCCAGAGCAGCACTGGTGACCACCTGCAGGACATCAATCAGCAGCTCCAGCCACGCTGCAAGCCAGCATCGGCTTCCACCTCCAGGTGTTCCCAATGTCCACACTGGACACTGGTGACAGTCTCCTGAAACTCTCCTGTTGGAGCTCAGGGTTGCGGGCATCTTCAGAGTGGGCAGCTGGTTCTTCACCATCATGAGTACCAAGGGCCAACTCTATGGTTCTCCTTCCTTCACTGATGAGTGCAAATTCAATGGGATACTTCTTCCCAGCAACTACCGCCTACCTACCCCAGTGCTCTCAGTAACAATGTGAAGATGGAGCTGGGCATGGTGGTGGGGGCGCACACCTGCAACCCCAGCACTCGGGAGGCTGAGGCAGGACTGGCATAAACTCAAGGCCAACCTGGATTACATAGTGAGTGCGAGGCCAACCTGAACTACAAAATGGGACCCTGTCTCAAAAACAAAAAGGAGAGGGCAGGGCTATAGCTGAGCAGCACAAGTGCCTCCCTGGCAAGCACAAGGTCCTCAGTTTGATTCCCAGTACCAAAAACAAAAAGTTAGGACCAAGAAGGGGAACTGAGTATCTCCCACCACAGTCACCCACTTCCTCTCCAGGCTGTGACCTGCCAGAGGAGCCTGCCTCACCTTCCAGAAGCCTCTGAGAGGTGTACTTTCTTTGGAGGAAGTTTAAAGCAAGAGCAGATGTAAGATGTTTACATATGTAAAAGGTGGTATTTATACACAATAGAGTATTACTGTGCTGTGCAGAAGGATAAACTCAAGTCCCTTGTAGGAAAATGGATGCACCTTGGTACCACAAGGTTAAGTGAACTAAGTCAGATATACTAGATTAAGTATCACATGGTTCCTAAACCAGAAATATAATAAAAATGTAAAACAGAGATAAGCCAGGCCAGCCTGGTGGCACATGCCTATAATTCCAACACTCAGTGGGCAGAGACAAGGGGCTAGACCTTGTTCAAGACCCGTGTGAACTACCTAAGGAGACTCAAAAAAAAAAAAAAAAATCAAGGTAGATAGATTGGAAACAGGGAGATACATCTTTGCAAAAGGGAAGGGGACTAAGAGATGGAGGGAGGGTGGAGACTGGGGAGAGGAAAGGGATTAAAAAACAGAACCAAGATGTGTTATGTTCATGTACAACTCCCCAGGAAGACTATAATTATTATGTACTGTAAATATGTACTACTAAAAATAAAAAAGTCAGGTGTATGGGCCAGGGATGTAGCTCAGCAGCACAAGTGCCTGACTGGTAATCGCAAGGTCCTGAATTTGATTCCCGGTATCAAAAAAAAAAAAAAAAGTCATGTGGAGTGGCACACACCACACTAGGGACACTGAGGCAAAAGGATCGCCAGGAGTTCGAGGCCAGCCTGACCTACAACTCGAGGCCCTGTCTCAAAAAAACACTCACTAATAACAAATGAAAATACACTAATAACAAATGAACTACAGCGAGACCTTAAGCTAAGGGAACTGCCCAGTTTTGTAGCTGCACGGGCACTGGAGACGAGCGAAATCAGACCTCCAGTTCCTGTGATCGAACCCCTTGGGGCTCTGACTCCTGGGGCAGACGACTGACAACACTTCCAAGGGCCGTGACGAGGAGGTGGCCTGGCCCGCACCCTTGGAGGAGGCCGTCAGGGGCGCCCAGAGCGGGCAGTGCGGATGAGAGGTGCAGGCACCCGCTTCACAAGGCAACAGCTGAGCCTTTACACCTGCGGCCGCTTCAGTTTCCGATCCCACTTCTGGGCGGTGAAAGTCATCGTCCCCACTTGCGACAGCGAAGGCGGAAGTGCCAAGGAGCCACCGCCGCACCAGCTGGTCGGAGTGGAGACTCGAACCCGGGATCCCCGGCCGAGAGCCGCACCCGGCCGCTCGCGACCCCCACCCCGCAGCTCGAGGCTCAGGCTCCCCGCCTAGGCCGGCGCCGGGCCCAGCTCCGCCCCGGGCTCCGGAGAACGCCGCCGGCTGCCCAGCGCCCCCGACCCCAGCCGCAAGGAAGCTGGCGTCGAAGGCGGCCGCCACAGCCCAGGTTCCCCGAAGAGAAAGCGCGGCCTCCTCCCAACACCCCGAGGGACGCGGCTACCGCGGCCCCGGCATCTCCTCACATCAGCCGCCCCAGCCCGCGCGCCCCTCCCTCAAGCGCCCGCCACCTCCCGGAGCGGACGCCACAGGAGCAGCCCGGGCGGGGGCCGCCGCTGCCCTTCACCTGGAACGACAAGGGTAACACTGAGCCGCCTGACTGGCCACAGACACCGAGCCTCCTCAGTCAGCGCCCTAGCTGAACAACGGACCCCAACCCTCTTCGCCGCTTCCGACCGTCGCGGAGGGGTGCGCCCATTGGCTAAGGGTGGTCCCCGCTGAAGGCCCATTGGATAACACTGTTGTCTCTCCCAGGCCCCCGCCTTCCGAGTCCTGATTGGCTCCTTGAGCTCCATAGGGGCGTGCATTTAGAAGTCTCAATCCTTGCACATCTGGAATGAGAGGTAGAGATTAATGCTAGGTTTAGTTACTTCTTCTGACTCAAGCTAATAATATTTGCATGAGTAATACTGTGCAAACGTTACTAATATGCCTAATATATCAAGATAGTAAATGGCATTTGGTCTTTTCTCATGGGCCATTAATACTGAGTCATTTTTTTGTTTTGTTTTAGTTTTTGTTCTAGGAATTTCTTTCTACATTCTATTCTATTGTATTCTACTCTACTCTATTCTGTTCTTTTATTTTGACACAGGTTCTTGCAATGTAGTTCAGGCTGGCCTTGAACTACTGGGGATTCTCCTGCCTGACTTGCGTACTAGGAATTGAATTCACAACCTTCTCATTGAGCTCCTCTTTTTTAATGTTTTGATTTTTGGTTTTTGGTTTTTGGGGGTTTTGGTTTTTTTTTGTGTGTGGTACTGGCGATTGAACTCGAAACTTCGCACCTGCCAGTCAGGCGCTCCCACCACTGAGCTAAATCCCCGGCCCTATTTTTTGAGACAGGGTCTCACTATGCAGTTCAGGCTGGCCTTGAATTCACTTTTAGCCCAGGCTGGTCTTGAACTCACAGTCATCCTCCTGCCTCAGCTTCCCGAGTGCTGGGATTACAGGCATGCATCACCATGCCCAGCTTTAATTTTTATTTTGAAACTGTTTCTCACTAAATTACTAAGCCCAGGATGTAACATAGATGAAGGTCGATTTTTAAATGACTTTGTATCTTTACCCTTTTCTACAATAATGAGGTAGTCTGTTATTCCATATAAATTACAGAATGAAAGTAGAGAGGTTAAGAGTTTAAACTCCAGCTTTTTATAATTTAACTTTTTAAATTATATTTAAGAGATGTTGGTTGATTGTAAACTTGTTTTTTCCTGAAATTTTTTGCCATGTTTTTTACTCAGTTGTAGGAGGATAAAATATATTTTCAGTGCTATAATCCCCAATCGCAATCATTTTTTTAAAACTCACTTTATTGTTCCAGTTGTTAGTTATCTATGCATACAGTAAACTCATTTCAAGTTTTGTGCTAGAGATATTTTTGGTGCTTTTTTAAGTCAATGGACTAAAATGAGTGTGGTGGCCCACACCTTTAATCCCAGCATTTGGGAGGCTGAGGCAGGAGAATCTTGTGAGTTCAAGACAAGCCTGGGCTACAAAGTGAGTTCAAGGTCAGCCTGAACTGCATAGTGAGACCCTGTCTCAAAAAATAGGGCTGGGAATTTAGCTCAGTGGCCTAAGCACCTGCCTGGCAAATGTGAAGTTGTGAGTTCGATCCCCATTACCAAAAGAAAAAGAAAATTAAGTCAATGGACTATCCAGTTATGTTCATCAATAATGCATATGGGAAATACACGTATTTATTTTTAATATTTTAAACAGTTGTGCTGATTAACCACAACCCCCCCCCTTGTAAGCAAAACTGGTGAACAGATGAAGATATGGAATTCAAAGCTTTAATGGACCTTTTTGAAGAGAAGCTGTGGCTTATGTGAAGTTGATATGGGTCTCTGATGGAAGAAAGGTATTCTGTTTAGTATTTGTACAGTTTACAAAGTGACAGCTTAATGTTATGTATCTGTTATTATGTTGCCAATGCCAGAGTTTTAAGTGGAAACAATGACCTCTTTGCTTTGTGCTGTGTACACAAGATTTCTGAGAAAGTAAAGAAAAACCCTTTTTATGGTTCACATAGTTTAAAAGTAGCTGTCACTCCAGCACTTGGGAGGCTGAGGTAGGCGGAGCATTGTGAGTTCGAGGCCGGCTTGGACTACTACGTGAACAAAGCCAGCCTGAACTACATAGTGCAACCCTGTCCCAAAACACCAGGGCCAGGAGTTTGGTTCAGCATTTTTCACGCCTGCCTGACAGGCATGAGGTTGTGAGTTCGATCCCTGGTGCCACAAAAATAAATAAATAAATAAAATAAAACAAAATAAAAGTAGCTGTCACTCAAACGTATACTCACAGTTGAGTTGCTTTTGTTTTATTCTAAATAGTTTCTTTTTCGTTTGTTTTTGTTGTTACTGTTTTTGGTCTGAGACAGTCTCCTTATGTAGTTCAGGCTGGCCTTGAACTCACTATGTAGTCCAGGCTGGCTTCTAATTCCCAATAACCCTCCTGCCTTAACCTCCTGAGTGCTGGAATTATAGACATGTGCCACCACACTCAATAAATTGGTTGTTCTTTCCTTTCCTTTCCTTTCCTTTCCTTTTTTCTTTTTGTTTTTTCACAGAAAACTGAGGACAGATGGAGCACTGTTTCCTGATGGGAGAAGAAGCAAGGAAAGAAGGAGAAGGAGAAGGAGAGAGGGAAAAACAGGGAGAAGCTAAATTGTGTCTTTTGAGGAAAGAAACATAAATTGCCCCGGATGAGCTTGATTAATCCTCAACTTCTCAAGTACTAGAATTTTTTTTTTTTCTTTGTCTTTTAGAGGCAGCATTTCACTGTGTAGCTCAGTTCAGGCTGGCCTTAAACTCACAGTGATTCTCTTGCCTCAGCCTCCCAAGTGCTAAGTTTACAGGCATTCACCACTATGGCTGGCTGTTTTGTTGGGTTTTTGAGACAGGGTCTTGTTCTGTAGTCCAAGCTGGTTTTAAACTCAATATACAGCCCAGGCTGGTGGCCTCAAATTCATAGTGATCCTCCTGCTTCTGCTGCAGGATTCAAGAGTCTGGAGATACCTTGAGAGAAGCAAGAAGATTTATTTAGTTTTCAGTGAACACCAGCTCAGCAGACTCATGTCTAAGAGGCCTGACCCCCAAAGAAGGAAGGACTGCAGTTTTTATGTATTTTGTCCAAGGGGGTCGGTGTGAAACTGGAAGCAGGTGTAAGTGAAGCTACAAAAGCAAGACCAAGGCTCAGTGATAGTTTTACAACTTTGCCTTGAAAGAAGACAGATCTCAAGATGTCACAGGACTCTGTTTACAAGAACATAGTTGTCAACCTTTATCAGTATCAGAGCAGAGGTCAATGGTTACAGGGAGAAGGAATTCAAGGAGGAGCTGCTCAAGGCTAGGAGGAAACAAAAAACTGATTTTCCTCTAAATTCTGCTTTACCTCAGCCTCCAGAGTGCTGAGATTACAGCATGAGACACCATACCCAGCTAACCCTATTTTTTAAAAATGTTTTTGAGGCAATTTATATGCAACAAGTTCAGCCATGTTAAGTACATAATTCAATGCATTTTTACATACAAAGCCATCACTAAAATAAAGATATAGATTATTCAACTATCCTCCTGTCATCCTTAATGCCTCACCAGGTGCTGGCAGACCTTAATCTTCTAATACTGTAGTAGCATAGATTTGTCTTTTCTACAATTCCTTTTAAATATTTTTTGACACAAGGTCTCACTATGTAGTTCAGACTGGCCTCAAACTCAGTGATTTTCCCATCTCAGCCTCCCAAGTGCTGAGGTTACAGGCATGTACCACCATGACTGGATTTTCATATACCAAATGGAACTGTACATTTGTCCTTTTCTGTGTGAGGCATCTTTTACTCAGTATAATGTTTTGGGGGTTCATCCATGCTATTGATCATGTCAATACTTTCCTTCCTACTGTGAAATAGTTTTCCATCATATGCATATTCCAAAATTTATGTCGACAAACATTTTAATTATGTACATAAAATGCCATTGAACATTCTTGCACAGCCTTTTAGGGTATATATATATATATATATTGGCACCAGGGATCAAACTCACAACTTCATGCCTGCCAGTCAGGCACTTAAGCCACTGAACCAAACTCCCAGCCCTAGTTTTTAGAGGCAGGGTCACACTATGTAGCCTAAACCATCCTTGAACTCACAACGTTCCTCCTACCTCAGCCTCCCAAGTGCTGGGATTAAAGGCATGCACAACTACACCCAGCAACATACAATATATTTTTATTTCTCTTAAGAAGTAGAATTGCTGGATCAATTGTTGTAGAGGTCTGTTTTATTTGTTTGTATTGTGATACAGTGGATTGAACCCAGAACCTTTGACTGAGCTATACTTCAAGCCCTTTTATTGTTATTTGCTTTTAATTATTTCAATTTTTGAGATTGAATCTCACTAAGTTGTTTAGGAGGGGCTGAAATTTGCAGTCCTCCTGCCTCAGTTTCCCAAAGTGAGATCCATTTTAATTTTATAAACAATTAACCGGGCATGGTGGTGCATGCCTTTAATCCCAGCACTCAGGAGGCTGAGGTAGGAGGAGCGTTATGAGTTCGAGGCCAGCTTGGGCTACAACGTGAGTGCAAGACTGGCCTGAGCTACATAGTGCGACCCTTCCTCAAAAAACTAGGGCCGGAGTTTGGCTCAGTGGCTTAAGTGCCTGCCCTGGCAGGTGAGAGGTTGTGAGTTCGATCCCTGGTGCCACAAAAAAAAAAAAAAAAAAAAAAAAAAAATTTATAAACAATTGTCTTGCCAGGTGTGCTGGTGCACACCTGTAATCCCAGCATTTAAGAGGCTGATGCAGGAGGATCACCATGAGTTTGAGTCTAGCTTGGGCCACATAGTGAGTTCAAAGCCAGTCTAAACTACATAACAAGACACTGCCTCAAAAAAAGCCAGAGATAGCAAACTGCCAAACTCTTTTCCAAAGCAATCGAAGCATTTAACATTCCCACCAGTGTGGGAGAGTTCTAGTTGCTCCACATGCTTGCCAACTCAGCATAAATGTGTTTTAAGTAAACAAGAGAATAGCAGTCCTAAACCAGGTGTGGTGGCACTCATCTGTAATCCTAGCACTTGGGAGACTGAGACAGGAGGATGGCTGCAAATTCAAGGCCAGTCTATTCTACAAAGTGAATGCAAGCCAGCCTGAGCTACATAATGAAACCCTATCTCGAAAAGCTGAGAGAGAGAGAGAGAGAGAGAGAGAGAGAAAGAGATTGACAGAAAGAGAGGCTGTCTTATCTTTTGGGAACAACTACCTGTCTTCCCTTGCATGGGTGACTCAAATTCTAAATTCAGAGCTTAAGGGGAAGGAGACAACATGGACTAAAGTGGTAAGTAATAAAGTAAAAATCCCAGAACTCTGGAAGGCTGAGGCAGGAGGATAGAAAGTTTAGGCCCAGTCTGGGCAATTTAGAGATTTAGCAAGACTGTCAAAATAAAGTAGCTCAGTGCAAAGGCCTCAGGTTCAATTATTATAGACAGCTAAATTAGGTAGAAATAGTTTAGGCAGTCAGATAGGGCCAGGCCCTGGAGGGTGTCAGTGCAGAGGATGAAAACACGGCACAACTATGGTCGAAGGCCATTTGAAAAAGATTAAAATCACAGTGGCCAGATTTACATACCTCCCTGAGGGATAAATGGAAGTTTGAGATTATTGGTGTCACCCTTTGGAGATTTCCCATATAAATAAACCATTATCTCATTAGGAGTGGGATGGGCCATCCTCTCCCATCCGCTAAGAACTTAAATTAAGACTAATGACAAAACTAAGACTATAGATTATTGAGCAAGGTTAAAAATGATATCATCCATGCTGTGACCTGGATTCCCACTGGCTCATATCAATGGCTATACTTGTAACCTTATTCATCATAGTTTTGACCCACGTTGTACCCACCTTGTGATCATGCTCTATAAAACTTCCTTTGAGAAGTGGTTCCTTGGCAACTCATTTGGGACCTCTCCTGCCTCTCCTATTCCCATTCCTTTTCCCAAATCAATTTTCCTACTCTTAACCTCTGTTGTTCCTTAGAATTCATTCTTCCACTTCAGGGAACATGAACTCAGAGTATGGAACATCTAGCAGGTTGTGAGTTACATTTATTTCCCCTATGTCATTTGGAGATCCTATAATCACAATCCCTTTTTTTTTTTTAATATCATGAATAGAACTCAGGACTTCATGCTTGCCAGACAGGTGCTGTGCCACTAAGCTATATCCCTGGACAATCCTATTTGGAAAAAAAAAAAAAAAAAGGAAGAATTGCGCATGATGGCAGATGCCTGTAATCTCAGCACTCAGGCTGCTGAAGCAGGAGAATTTCCCTGAATTTGAGGCCAGGGTGGGCTACACAGTGAGTTCAAGGCCATCCTAAACTATATAAGGAAACCCTGTCTCAACCAGGGATCTAGCTCAGTGGCACAATGCCTGCCTGGCAAGTGTGAGGTCCTGAGTTCCATTCCTGGTACCAGAAGAAAGAAAGAAAGAAAGAAAGAAAGAAAGAAAGAAAGAAAGAAAGAAAGAAAGAAAGAAAGACAGCCTGTCTCAAAAAAAGAAGAAGAAGAAGAAGAAGAAGAAGAAGAAGAAGAAGAAGAAGAAGAAGAAGAAGAAGAAGAAGAAGAAGAAGAAAGAGCCAGGTGGCGCATGCCTGTAATCCCAGCGTGTGGGAGGCTGAAGCAGGAGGATCTCTGTGAGTTTGAGGCCAGCCTGAACTACTACATGAGACCCTGTCTCAAAAAAAAAAAAAAAAAAAAAAAAAAAAAAAAAAAAAGGAAGAAAAACAAATGATCTTAAACTTCACTTAACCTTCTTGGAGCACCTTATTTTTATTGGCCAATGTACAGAAATTAAAAAAGAAAAACCTTTAGGACATTTTTTCTGGTTTGTTTGTTTTTTGCTATGTTGGCTATGGAACCCAGGGCCTCACACACACTGAGTAAGTACTGTATCACTGACTGCATCCTCAGGCCAGGGACATTTTCTTTCTTACCAAAAAAGGCTTGCAAGGTTTGGTGATTACTGTGGCAGCAGAAAGGAGTTAGATCAAGTTTGAGGAAAATCTGCTTTTTGTTTGGCAGGAATCTCTGGAGGAGAGGATTAGATGGAATTCCCTTCTAGTAGTGTTTCTAACGAGCTATAATTAGTTGAAGAAATACCTTCCAGCCCCTCAGTCCTTTGCCCCAGAAACAGTACAAGTCTTGTTAAAAATTTAAAGGTTTGAGCCAGGCGTGGTGCCCTCCTGCCTATAATGCAAAGCATGTGGGAGGCTAAAACAGGAGGACTGACATCAGTTTGAGGCCAGCCTGGACAACATAACAAGACTCTGTCTCAAAAACAAAACAAATTTCAAGGTTTGATTGTGTGTGTACTTCTGGTTTTATTTCTGGTTTTGTGGTATTGTTTTGGCCAGGCAAGGTAGTTGCTTTCTAGTCCCAGCCACTACATGGGAGACTGAGGCAAGAGGATCCCTTGTGCCCAGGAGTTTGGGCCAGCAACATAGCAAGATCTCACCTCTTAAAAAAAAAAAAAAAGAAGTTTTAAAAATTTTTGATCTTGGACAACTCCCCACTACCCTCACCTCCCTTCCCCTCACCAAGTTATCTGAATCTGAATTTCTGGTGTCAAGATCTAAAGGACCCTTCAAGATTCAGATTCAGCATTGGCTGCTGTGGAATTTTGATAAAGCCCCAGGGGAGAGATGTTGCCTAGCCTTCTCTGTTCTGCCACACTCAAGGCCCTGCCAGGCTAAGGAGAGTCCTCCCCTCTCCAGGTCAGAGAAGCCACATAAACACGCTCACTTCCCAGGGTTCCCCCAATCCCTGTTCCCCCCACCTGTCATCTGATCACCAGCCCCTCTCCGCCAGGCACAATACTGCTGTGGGTAAGGGATCTTTCCTCATGTAATGCAGTTTTTGCTTACAGTTTGAGCTACCAGCCTCTTCCCTTCCTCCCACTTCTACTTCCCAGCAGCTGCTTGGAGTCACAGATTCCTGGCCTGGAGCCCGGCACAGACTCAGATACATGGAAGGCACTCAGTTCATACTTGCTGAGTTACATCAAGGTGTTTGCGCATTTTAAATGTGGTTGGAGCTGGGCATAGTGAGGCACACCTGTGATCCTAGCACTCAGGAGGCAGAGGCAGGAGGATCGCTGCAGTTCAAAACCAGCCTGGGTTACATGGTGAGTTCAAGCCTGTCTCAGGAAAAATAATAATAATACAATAAGTAAATCTGGTCAGTTACAGTTGATGATTTTGTTTGGGCAGCATTATATTAAACACTGAGCAGTAGTTTTGTTTCATTTGAACAATACTGTTATTGAAATCTCCTGGCTACAGCAAAATGTTACCTGGTAGCCCCTTATAAAAGTAGCTCACCAATTAAACATTACCAGGTTCTAGGTTGCACACCTTGCCTTCTGAAGTTGGATTCTAGGTTCTCCTCTTAACCAAAGCATTGAGCAAAATGAGCAAAAAGTGGTGGCAAAATTTACTAGAAAAAGTAAAACTGAAGAGTGAAGGGGAAACTGGCCCTGCAGAGCGGGTTTGGGCTGAGTAAAAGAGGAAAAAGATAAGAGAAGACCCTGGAGAAAGTACGATGGGGTGTTGTGAGGAAAGCCCTAATAGCAAGTTCGTGTTGGTGTGTCCTTTTATACTGTCCAAATCTCGAGGAAACCCGTGAGAACATCTTCTACCCCAACTCTCAGGCTGACCTCTGCCAGCCTATCGAAAATCTGCTGGAAGCCGGGGGCGTGGTAGCACACACCTTCAATCCCAGCACTTGGAAGGCTGAGGCAGGAGGCTGTTGTGAGTTTGAGACCAGCCTGGGCTACAACATGAGCTCAAGGCTAGCCTGAACTGCATAATGAGTCCCTGTCTCAAAAAATGGGGCCGGGGATTTAGCTCAGTGGTATAAGTGCCTGCCTGGCCGGCACAAGGTTGTGAGTTCGGTCCCCGGTACCAAAAAAGAAGAAAGAAAGAAAGAAAAAGAAAACCTGCTGAAGTTCTCCCAGAGAAGTCCATGTGTGTGGCTTTGGGAAATGTTCTGCACATGTGTTCTGGGATCCTGTAACTAACGGGTCAATACTATTTCCCCAGCCAGCGTGGCCACATCCTAATCTCCTCTATCACTCTATCTCAATGCCATGCTTGTTTTCCTAGAACTGGATTGGTTTTTATCAGACTGCAGTGTTCTGTCTGCTGCAGGCCCTCACCCCTGCTCTGGTTCTTTTTTTTTTTTTTTTTTTTTTTTTTTTTTTTTTTTTTTTTTTTTTT
>RJWM01006540.1:0-83856 GCA_004363535.1 Dasyprocta punctata
AGAGAAGGAGAGAAAGATGAGATTTCTACAATCTTCTTTAAGAACATGTCTCCCAATAAGCCTCACATTTTAAATTTCTACCACTTCCTAACACCACCAACCTAGAGACTGAGCCTTTATCAAATGGACCTTTGGGAGACATCCTAGATCTAGACTATCTGAAATGTGACCAAGATATATATGGTGAACGTTTAAATAAAAGTCATGTATTGCAATAAAAGATGCATTGCCATTAATCCACCTCAAAATATGGCCCCTATCTTCAAACACACTTATCCCATTGTTTGTGTCACTTTCTGAGGTAGTTTTCTTTCGTATCTACTTTAGGTACTTTATCATTGCTGGGACAAAAGAAATGACACCCACGAGTTAAAGGAGGAAAGGTTCACTTTGGTTCACAGTGTGTAGAGATTTCAGTCCATAGTCACCTGGCTCCAAGGCAGGGTGGCATGGCAGAGAGGCATGGCAAAAGAGAAACAGACCATGGCATGGCAGGCAGGAAGCAACAATCTTCCTTCTGCTTTCCCTTTTTATTCCATTCAGGATATAAATCTATTGGTTGGTGCCATTCACACCCTGTAAATCCACTCAGTCACACCCAGAACTAAGACAAACCAATCAGTAGACTAATCCAGTATCATATGCCCATGATCCAGTCACTTGCAAAAATCTCACCTATGTCTGCACAAGGCTTTGAGGGAACATCTAGATAAAAAAGCATAATAGCATCTTTATGAGACAGAATACAAAATATGATAAATGCTGCTGCCTAGTGCCATCCAATGGAAAGCAGGCTCATAAAAACATTATACTAAGGGCCAGGAGTTTGGCTCAGTGGCTTAAGCACCTGTCTGGAAGGTGTGAGGTTGTGAGTTCGATCCCTGGTGCCACAAAAAAGAAAAAAAAAACATTATACTGTATCTTCATTCACCTTATTCAATGGATCTTGCACTGTGCAACTTCTGGCTCTTCCCCAAAGTAGAAATGACCATGAAAGGAAATTACCATATTTTGAGTCAATTTAGAACATCACATCAAGGCAGCCACGATGCGTCTAGAGACACTACAGAAAGAAGACTTCAGAATTGTTTCAAAAAGTGGTAAGAAAAATGAGATACATGTGTTCAAAGCAAGGGACCTATTTTAAGGGAGAATAATAGCAATATGTCTTTTATGATAATAAATTTTTTAAACATTCACTGTAGTTTTTGATCACACAGCACAATCCCTGTGGTGGTGTAGACTGGATCTTTGTATTGTTAGTCTGTAAATTTTTTCCCAATAAATAGAAATGAAAAATGGAATCTTTATTACATGCTTGACAATTTATACAATTAGTAGTGTTCAAAATAATTTTAATAAAATTAAATAGGATTTCTTAAAAATGTTTCATTGTGGCATGCCTTTAATCCCAGCACTTGGGAGGCTGAGGTAGGAGGAGCGTTGTGAGTTCCAGGCCAGCTTGGGCTACAACATGAGCGCAAGGCCGGCCTGAACTACATAGTGCGACCCTGTTTCAAAAAACTAGGGGTGGGAGTTTGGCTCAGCAGCTTACGCGCCTGCCTGACAGGTGTGAAGTTGTGAGTTCAATCCCAGGTGCCACCAAAAAAAAAAAAAAATTCATTGTAGTACATGAAATTGCAATTTAATATGACATATTTGTAAACATAAATTCCCCATCATGCCTACAATTATTGCAGCAGGGAGGCCACACTATTCTCTACCAGCACCCTTCTCTTGCATACTCTCAAGAGATACATAAACCTTTACTTTTTGCTGCTCATTTAATATACTGTTCAATGATCTTACGATGAGCTATACCAGGTGCACACATGTCAAATTTTAACTCTCTAACTTATATTCTTAAGACTTACCATGGTGTTTTGGTTACTTTTCACTCGTTGCTGAGACATAATACTTGATGACCAAAATTAGGGAAGGAAAGGTTTGTTTCTTACAGTTCTCTGGAGTTTCTGTCCATACTCAGCTGGCTCCAAGGCAGCATGGCATGGCAGGGCAGTCATTCATGGCGGCCACCAAACAGGAAGGCGCGCCAGCAAGAGAGAAGGGGCGAGAGAGGGAAGACACGCGTTCCTCTCACCGGTACACTGCATGTCAGCTCCACCCCTGGGCGGGTACAGCACTCACATCGCCAGTCCCAGCGCTGGACAACAAACCAATCAGGAACGCCAGACTCAGGCCCATCCAAATTAAGTGAGGACTTGGTGGGACACAAAATCCAACCAATACACATGGTTTCCTGGAAGCTGCAACTGTGTACATTCTTTCCTGAGCCACTATAGGTGGGCTAGTTGGGCCTACAGGGGTGCCGCTCACTCCTTATCTATAGTTCCACTTTCTGGGGTTTTGCTTTGCAGTCCACTTAATCTAAAAAATAACAAATGGAAAATTCCAAAAATAAATATTTCATAAATTTTAGTGTGAGCCTTTCTGTGTAGTATGAGGTAGTCTTGTGCCTTCCCTCCCGAAGGATGTCCATCATATCCCGCGTGTACACTACCCACCAACTCATTAGACGCCATCGAGATTATCAGATCAGCTGTAATAGCACAAAAGGGCTCATGTTCAAGTTAGCCTTATTTTAGTTATCAATGGCCCCAAAATGCAAACTTTTAATGCTGCATATTGTTGTTAGCAACCATTGTTAGTCTGCAATTGTGCCTAATTTATAAATTTAGGTTTGTCGTAGGTATGTATAGGAGAAATATAGTATATGTAGGGTTTGGTTCTGTGCGGTTTCAGGAATCCAGTGGGGGTGCCGGAATACATTCTGTGGCAATAAAAGAGGACTACTATGCTGATTGTCAAGCAAATTCCAGGGAAGAAAAGAAAATGTGTAACTGGGACCTTCTACCCAGTTCGAAGAGGCTCATGCGAGTCCCGAGTAACAATAACAACAGCTAACATTTATTGGAACCCCTTCCTCCTTCACAATTCCAGGTCATTACGGAGCCCCATGTGCTGGGGCGCTTAAGTTCAGTGCTGTTTTGCGACCTCTAGATGCTTTCAAAGGCGCACAGCTAAGTGAAACGCACTGCAAGCAATTCGGACCACCCGGTTAGTCCCGGACTCCCCCGCAGAGCCGGTCTTGTACTGAACCCCGGCGCACCTCCGCTCCCTGAACGCAGCACCGCGGCGCCCCAGGCGCTAACCCGCCCCGCCGCACCGAGTCTCCCCACGGAGGCTGCGCGGCCGGCGCTGTGGGCGGCCTGGGAGGCGGGGCAGGGTCTGCAGGCCCGGCAGAGTAGGCCCAGGCCGCAGGCGCCCGCTTCACCTTCCCCTCGCTTTCGTTTTAGCTGCCTGCCTGCAGCCGCAGCATGGGGCTCTCGCCACGCACCCTGGAGCTCTTCTACGATGTGCTGTCCCCCTATTCCTGGCTGGGCTTCGAGGTGACCCCCGGGGACCCGCCTGGGCCTGGAGGGCAAGGGCACCGGGGGTTGAGTCTCCTGAAATTCTTGGCGCTGCTCCTGGGGTTGCGACAAGCAGTGTGCAGGGCTGGCGGTTACTTCGTGCCACAGTCGCAGGCCCAGACCTTGTTTCTTGAGACAGAAGGTACAGCCTTCCCGCGGTGGTGGGAAAGGACAGGGCCAGCCCCAGAGAATCAAGGAGAAAGCCAGGGCCGCTTCTTGGACCTTTGCTGTCAGTTTTCGAGGGCAGGATGCAGAACAGGAGGGAAATCATGGGCAGGAGCAAAGATCCTGAAATTGATTCTAGGCGTGGAGGACATTGTGTCCTTTTAAACCGAGCCGTTCAGAGTGCCCTTATCACCCCTGCCCTGCGCGTAGAACCTCTGGCTAATTGGCTGCCAGGAGACAGCGCTTAACGAAGTGTTTTCTTGTCTTCCAAACTGTGCTTTTTGCTTCCTCGGGGGTAGGTCCTGTGCAGGTATCGGAACATCTGGAACATCAAGCTGCAGCTGCGGCCCTCCTATATTGCAGGGATCATGAGAGACAGCGGTAGGCAGGGAGAAGCATTTGGGTCAGGGCTGGGGTGATCTCATCTCAGGAGGTGGTCTTAGCTGGTCTTTGTATCAGCATCTGCAGCTGATGCCTTCATTTGCACTCTGCCTGAGACCAAGGGAGGGGTCCTCCAGGCCTGGAAGCCCTAAGTCTCCTATCACCAGCCTGTCTAACTCTCCACTGCCAGGAAACAGGCCGCCAGCTGTGCTTCCTCGGAAAGCCCAGTACATGGAAAACGACCTTAACCGTCTGAATAAGCATTTCCAGGTCCCCCTCAGATACCCCAAGGATTTCAACTTCGTGGTTCTTGAAAAAGGTGAAGAGGGCAGGAGAACGTGGGCCAGAGGGCCGGGGAAACTAACTTGGTGCAGCCTGCTGGGGAACTTTAGGATCAGAGCTGAACCAGCGCAAGGCTGTGAGGCCAGTAAAAAGGGACCGAGCAGGATAAGTCGGTTGTGGGTAACAGGTGAAAGGTAGGAGGCCACAGAGCTCAGAGGCAAGTCAGAGCTGGGAGGAGCTTGTTCTTCATCCAGACACAAACACAAGAGTTCTACCTCTGGGTGCATCTGTGCTGCAGGAAGTTTGTCTGCCATGCGGTTCCTGACTGCCGTGAACATGGAGTGCCCAGAGAGCCTGGAAAAGGCGTCCAGGGAGCTATGGATGCGCATCTGGTCACGGGTGAGGGATGGGCTCTGGGAAGCCACTGAGAAGGACCCTGAATGACTTTCTGACCTTACCCAAACCGCTTTCCAGAGTCACAATTCTGCTCTCCCTTACTGTCATTTCCCTGTCTTTGCTACACCCTTCTTGCTGAGTGTCCTCTTTTTCCCAGGATGAAGACATCGTGGCGTCCCAGAGCATCCTGGCTGTGAGTGACCTGGCCCCACCCTTAGTGCAGGTCCCAGGGAATCTGAGAACAGTTGGTGTTGGGGGTAAAGAGAACAGTGGCTCTCGTATTGCATGAAAGAGCTCATAGTGATCTGTGGAGAAAAAAATGTGTTAGAGGGGACAAATTACTGAAAAGTTGGCATTAAGAGGATACTTAAAACAATGTGTTAGCAAGCAGGGATGTAGCTCAGGGGTAGACTGTGTGCATGGCATACACAAAGCTGTGGGTTCAGTCCTAGTACTAAAAGAATTAAGTCTTGGTTGAAAGAGGAAATACCAGATGAGCAACACAAGGGTACAGTGTAGTTGGCGGAAGAGAGATGATCCCAGCTAAAACCCCAGGTGGGGAAGGATGGCATGTTCACAAGTCTCCAAAGACTCCAACACAAAACTCACCAACAAATGTATATTAGAAAGCAAGAGATTTTTATAAAAGGCTTTAAAAAGACAAAAAGAGCTAAGGGACAAGTGTCAGAGTGAGAGCAAATGGAAAATGCCCTCAAAACACTGAACACATGCCATACAGATAGAGTTTAAAAGTAAGGCATCCTGTGGGGCTAAGTGAAGAAATTCACAGCATACTATTCCTCCCATTCATAAATGACAGTTGAGGCACATTCCTAGCTAACACGTGAAATGCCAAACCGCACCAAAGCTTGGTGTTCAAAAGTCTGCCCACCACATCTAGTGTCCTTGTTCCTGCAAATAATTTTTAGCTTGTTTTTTTGCTTAATGTTTAAAAACCCTTTTCAATGCCACTTTTGACTTTCTGAAAGTACACTTCTTTGTTTCTACAGTTTTCTATCAAGTGGCCTTATTTCTCTTTACTTATTCATTCCCCTATGTTTGACCATTTTGTCTGAGACACAATTCTCATTGAATTTGTCAAGGCTGTGGCTTATTACCATGGACTTTGTGACCTCCTAGTGTGGGTCAGGTTGCAGTGATTCTCAGCTAGGGCTGTCCATCAGCATCATCTGTCCCACCTGGTCCCAGCCTGGAGTCTCTGATGTGGTCATTCACTAGGGATGGCCTCCACATTAGTTTTTTTTTAAGTTCCCTAGGAGATTCTGACATGCACCAGGCTTGAGACCCACTGGTCCCAAGCTTTAACAACCACCCTTAAGCCAGAGCCTTTATCATTCTCTGGAAGCATGGCAAGGGGCTGCCATCAAGACATTGTGTCAGAGTCATCCAGAAATTCCATGGAAATTAGAAATCAGCCCTTGATTTGAAAAATGAGGTATTTAGGAATTCTTAGAAGAAAGTTAGCACCCTAGACTTGAAGTCTAGAGACGGAGATTTATACTTCTGAGCAAGCAATGTGTCACCTCTGACCAGAGTCTTCCTTTATGAAATGCAGAGGTGGAACTAGGTGGTCTCTAAGATGCCCTCTGATGCTTATTTTCTCTGACTGTGATTGCCCACTACTTTTTCCAACCATTTCAAATTTTGGAAAAAGGAGAGTTTCACTTGACAGGGATAGACTGCCACTTGAGGGTGGGGAAAGGCATTGCCAGGAACTCTTGGAAATAGCCAAAGAAAAAAACAGTTTTCTCCTGAGCTCCTGTTTGCACAGTGCAGATAGAGCTGTGTCCCCTGCCATGTCCCCTCAGGCAGCACAGAAGGCTGGTTTGTCTACAGAGAAAGCGCAAAGCCTTCTAGAGAAGAGTTCCACAGCACAAGTAAAGAATCAGCTCAAGGAGACTACTGACACAGCCTGCAAATACGGGGTGAGCAACTCTCTGTGTGTCTCTGAGTTCCGTTCCGAAGATAGAGACAGTCTCTTAGGCAAGGGGCTCCACACTCCTGCCCAAAAGCTCCTCCGTCGTGCTTCCTTCCCAGATCTCCCAGACAACCTTATCTTCTCCCCTTCCTCTTTCTGAGCCTAAGATAGGCAGGGAAGAAAAGGCAGAGCCTCAGTGTCACAAGCAGAGAAGGCACCTTGGTCCTTGTTTGCAAGCACCTCTTTGGTGGTTGGGTTGCTATGATCCCGGACAGTTGTTGCATGAAAGCCCTCGATCCCAGCCTGTAAGCACCTCTGCCTTCTTCTCACTGCTCTGCTTTCCTTAGGCCTTCGGGTTGCCCATCACTGTGACTAATGTGGATGGCCAGACGCACATGTTATTTGGTTCTGACCGCATGGAATTGCTAGCGTACCTGCTGGGTGAGTTTCACTTTTCAGTCCAAGCTACCTTGACCCCAGCCCTACCCTGATTGTATCAGTTAACCAGAAGCAGGCCTTCAGAACAAAAAATGCTCTTGACACTCCCCACAAGGAAAACTTACACTCCCAGTGCTGCTCAAGGCTGAATTGGGTGTAGCCACCAGGTCCCTGAGAAGAGAAGGAAGCCTTCAGCAAGCCTCTTCCTTGAAGCCAAACAGAGCTTTTTCTAGAAAACTCCTGGGTCCCATGCAGTCACTCCTGATGCCAGCACACCTGAGAATAGTGTGTAAACATCTCTGGTTTTCTTCATTCAGGAGAGAAGTGGATGGGCCCTGTGCCTCCAGCCCTGAATGCCAAACTTTAAATCTGTCTAGAAGAAGCAAGCTGTTGGTATAAACAAGCAGGCCACCTGCTCCAAGTCCATTGATTTGTCCATTAGGTAGGATGTGTCCCCTGTGGCCCTGGGGGCTGTCTCTCTTCTGCCTATCTCTAGGGATTCCCAGGAAGGGGTCTTCCATTAGCTGTGGTTGCCTTTACATCTAAGCTTCACAAATGCCTCATGGAGAAACCCAGATTCTTCTTTTCCACAAAATAAATCTAAAGCCATTAGCTAAAACATTTCTGGGTCTGGTCTGTCCTAGTGATGTTGGCACACTCATTCCTGCAGTCACATCATGCCTGCTCTTGGGATTAACACAAAGAAGAGCTCTTTCCAGATTCAGCCCTCCAGTCCCCCAACCCCCCAGTCCCTCAGCCCCCCAGCCCACTGTAGGGCAGCTTTGTGGCACATGTGGGAAACAGACCTACTTTCTCTTATGTGGAAACCTATCTCCTGGACTAAGCTTAACTGCCACTTAGATCTCTGACCAGCCACTATGATGGGGTGGACAGCAGTACGGGCAGTGAATGGAACCAGAGAATGTCCCAGCCTGTGCCCAGATATTTAAAGCAGATCCAACCACCTGGACCAGCAGAACCAGGGCAAGGTACAGTACAGGGAGAGGGCCAGCTTTGCCTGCCCTGGAGTGCTTCCTCACCACTCCACTGTCCATCTCTTGACCTACCATGCAGATACTGAGAACACCCCTGGGCTTCTAACCCTAGACCGAATAACCCATTTCCTTCCACCTCCATATAACTTTCTCATCCCCATGGTATGTATCTGAGTCCCTGCCCCAATCTATGCCCACTGTGCATTATCAGAGTCCTGTGAGTTTCACTAGCTTTCTGGCTTTGAACCCACTCTTTCTTCTGAAGCTGAGACCACCTTGGACACTTGTTAGGAATGGGGTACAGAGCCTTTCACAGTGCTGGGGGCCTTGGGAAGTGAGCATCAGCTTCCCTTTGCTTCCCACTCTGGCTCTTCCTCACCTCATACCCCATTTCCCTCTTTTATCTCCAGCACTTTCCTCTCCCCTGTCCCATGGTCCCTGCATTTTCCAGAATTTAAAAGCCTCTTTACCCACAGTTTCTGTAAGTAATACCAAAGTACATGTCCAGATTATTCACTTTTTTCAAAGGCGTTTTGCAATGTGTACAACTAACATAAAATAAAAATACGGGAAAATGGCAATCATTATGAACACAAGAGCAAATAAAGTATAGCTTCTTGTTGATCAGAGCTTCCCAGAGCATGGTAAGTGTAGTTTTATTAATAAAGTATTTGCCAAGGTGATCTGTGGTTGGCAGGGTAACATTTTATAACCTTTTTTATAACCTTTTATAACCCTTTTTCCCTCTGTGCATTTATTACTAATGTGTTTTTTTTTAATTGAGGACAAATAACATGCAGCCCCTTGGATTCTTTTTGGTTTTTTGTTTCGTTTTTGGGGTTTTGTTTTTGTTTTTTGTTTGTTTGTTTGTTTGTCTGTTTGAGACAGGGTCTCACTCTATAGTCCAGGCTGGCCTTGCCCTCATGTTGATCCTCCTGCCTCAGCCTCCCAAGTGCTGGAACTACAGGAATGCACAACCTCACCCAACTCAGCTCTGTGGATTCTTACAAAACAAATTATACATTATTTGCATGTCATATTTCACTAAGAAAAGCAAAGAAAGTTGAAAAATGTTCCAGTTTTAAACTGCAGACATGAGCTGCGCATGGTGGCTCATGCCTGTAATTCCAGCACATAAGAGCTAAGGGACAAGAATCACTAGGTGTTGAAGAACTGCCTGGGCTACACAGGCAGTTCAGCTTCAGGTCAGCCTGAACTAAATAGCAAGATCCTATCTAAAAAAAAAAAAAAAAAAGATAAATAATAGATATGGAGAAACTATAAATGAAATTATTCTCTTTTCAAGTTAAAATAAAGATTAATTTATTATAGAAGAAAAACATGGGGATTATTTACATGATGAAAGATTTCAGAACTACAGTGGAAGGGACCCTGTCTTAGTTACTTTTCTTGTTGTTAACACAAAATATTCAACACCCAAAGTTAAATGGGGAAAGGTTTAGCTCACAGTTTGTAGAGTTTTCAGTCCATAATCAGCTAGCTCCAAGACAGGGTGGCACATGGCAGACAGACAACAGTTCATGGCAGCATAAGACAGCAAAAGCAGCCAGAGAGAGAAAGACAAGCCTCTTTCTGTCTCTTATATAGTATGCAGTCTACCAGGATTAGGGCGGTGCTGGTCCAATCAGTAGACTGATCCAGCAATCACCCACCCTTAATCCCAGCATTGGACTACAAATCAGTCACACACTCTAGAGTCAGTCACCTCTGAAAAAAAAAAAAGCAACTCTGTAACTGCATGAGGCTTTCTGGGGACTCCCTAGACACAAATCATAACAGGCCCCTTCACGTAATGCCATTTCAGTAGTGATGTATTTCTACTTTAAATTTAAAATTTGTATTTATCTATTCCAATATTTATTTGTTGAATCTAAATTTGAAATAAATCCCTGATATATAAATCTACACATTTTCTGAAAGTATTACCATCTCTAAAAAAATAATCCTAACTTTTCAAACAAACCCATGCTCAATGGTGTGGTTGGTTCTAGCTGGTGTCAGATTAGAAAAGATCTGAAAAGGGTGTGTGGGGTGGAGAAACAGCTAATGAAGGAGAATCAAGGGATCAGAACTTTGGTATTTGTTAATTACCAATAAATGATAGCACAAGTATTTATTCCCTACTGTAAGCCTGTGACTGAAATTGACATTAAAGGAGTGTGAATAAACCCTGCTCTCTTCTTGAAATGTCCCAGTCTCCACCCTTCCCTCCCAGCAGTCGAGCTCACCTCTGAACCCTAGACACACTTTGGCCCTCACTCCCAGTACTTAGCACTTTGTACCCTGTCTTATAGTTCCTTACCGAGATGTCTTTCTGGACTGTAAACTTCCTGCCTGTGAGATTCATCTCTGATCCACTGTAGCTAATATAGGGTAAAAATTCATTGACTGTTAAGTTTGATAACACTTGGGTTCAAGGAAGCAGACCATCATCCAATGTGAGTTAAAGTATAAACTGCTGCAACTTCTTTGGAGGACAGTTTGACCGTATCTATGAAAAATTTCAGGCACAACTGCAATCTCAGCAGTTGGGAGGCTGAGGCAGGAGGATCACAGTGAGTTCAAGGCCAGCCTGGACTTCATGGTGAGACCCTGTCTCAAAAAAAATAAATAAATAAATAAAAAAATAAAAAAAAAAAAACTTCACTGTGAGAAATTTTTTCACATTTAAACATAAGAATAAAGACAAAGGCATGTCTATAGAGAAATATATTTAAAATATGGAAAGGAAACAAAACTTGCCTATAGAATTGACTGGGAAGGGATATGAAGGTACTCTCTGAATAACAGTAATGCATTGTGTTTTAGTTGGAATTTGGATCATGAAACTGTATGCCTTTATCAGAACTCAAGTAGTAACACACTTGAAATCTGTGTGTTAGTCAGGCATGCTGTAACCCCAGAACTTAGAGAAACTGAAGCAGGAGGATCCCAAGTCTGAACACAGCCTGTGAAACTTAGAGACTAGCAAGAATGTTTCAAAATTAAAAAATAAAATGAACTGGATTTGTAGCTTGGTGCAAAAGTCCTGGACCCAATCCCCAGTACTGGGGGCAAAAATACACTGTGTGTTCACTGTAGGCAAATTTTATTCCAAAAGGAAAGAAATTAACAGTAAACAAATATAGAGCTGTACTGTTGTGCATGCTAAAGTAGAGAAAAGTGGACAAATGTCTGCAGACTCCTTTGACATGTATCAAAAAGAAGGTACACTAGTGAGGGACAAAGGGGAAGAAATGAGAGACATTATAGAGCAAGTATAGTGCAGTGCTAATTGTAAAAATCAAGGTGCTGGATGTAAGGGTGTTCATCGTAAAATTCTTTCTGTATATTTTTAATACTCATAATGAAATGGTCTTTACTTGTTGAATTCTACTCTATATGTGTTGATAAGGGATCATCTCCAACCTATATTGTTAGGTGGAGAAAGCAAAACATAAAGCAGTATTTATGGCATGTTTCTGAGTGCATTCAGGGAGTCTGTGTGGATGACCCTGGCATACTCACAGTCTCTGGGGGTAGAGTGAGGGTTTACACAGAAAACCAGAAACTAATTACCTCTAGAGATGGGACTGAGCAACTCAGGTTCAAGGGTAAACAGGAGACTTGCTTCTTACGATTATCCTCTTAACTACTACATTTTACATGACTATAGTCTATTTTTAATTAACTACAATGACTATATTTCAGTAATATCTTCAATTTTTATTTTTTTTAAATCTTATACCTACATGATATTTTCTTACTATCTCTCATCACTGTAGTTCTTTCACGTGAATACCTTAGCTCTCCAACTATATCACAACACCCTGAAGACCAAAATCAAATGTGTCATCTCTCCCGAGTAGATATACTTAGAGGTAAGGACCTCACTACCTACAGTGTAAACAATTGCTTCATGGTGCAATTGACTGCAATAACAGGATGGTGCCCCCTGCTAGTCCCACACAGATGTTCCCCAAGTCCAGCCTTGGCTGCATGTACTCTACTGAGCTGAAGGAGGAAAGAGGAAAGGGGTGATAAAGGGGGAGCATGAGAGGAATGGTTGCAGAATTTCAGAGGTGTTTTGTTAGAGAATCACGATGAAGGAAGCCAAAGTCTTTGGAGAGGAAATAACACAATGGTCAAGAGCAAGGAGTCTGAGCTTGGGTGGTGGGTTCACCTCTGATTAGCCCCCTATACCCCTCAAGCTTCTGATGTTATATCATCATCATAACTACCTCCTATATATTTTGCATATTTTAAGTTACTTAATGTACATAGTCAGCACAGTAAAGCAGTACGTAACCAAACACCCCACACAACTGTAAGGCAGACCTAGATTCAGAAATATAAAATCATGGAACTGTGTTGCCACAGAGACGAGCACACAGTGGGAAACCCCAAATCTCACGGGAGAGCTGACAATCACCTGTGTTCTCTTTGTTCCTATGCCCTCCACCTCTTCACTGTCATCCACCAAGATGAGGTGACAACAGCAGGCAGAGAGCCATGCATTAGCCTCCACAGCATAGATCAAAGGCAGGCAAGTAGAAAGTGATCAACTAAAACGGTTCATTCAGGTTCTGTTAAGGATATTAAGCTGATAAAGACAAAAAGGAAATTAAATCCCTTGGGAAATTGCTATAGGTATTCAGAGCACTCAGAGTTTCCATATTGCTTGTCTCTCAATGACGACATATTTTAGAATTCCTCCTCCTCTTAGAATTTATCATTTAACCCAGAAAAGAACAACTACACATAAGAAGGTATTTGTTGAATTTATAAACAGCTTTACTGAGATATGGTTTGCCCTTTGGAAGTATGAAATTCAATGGGATCTCTCCTGCAAGCATCACCACTATGTAATTCTAGAACATCTGGGTACTCCTCAAAGAATCTCATCAGCAATTACTTCTCAGGCTTCACTCTGCCAGTCTGGCCCTAACAACCCTTGTATCTTAACAACATCATGTTTAATGACTAAGAAAATTGGATGAAATAAGCTCAAGGTTATTGAGTAATATAAGGGTATACTAGTCAAATAATGGCATATTGATTCAATAAAATATCAGATGGGTCTTAGAAATTATACTAGGGCTGAGATGTAAAGGCCAGTTGTAATGTGTGCTTAGCATGTGCAAAGCCCTGGATTCTATGCCCAGCACCAAAAAAGGAACAAGGAAGAAAATACTACGGCTAGGCAGGCGTGGTGGCACATGCCTTTAATCCCAGCACTTGGGAGGTTGAGGCAGGAGGATCATTGTGAGTTTGAGACCAGCCTGGGCTACAAAGTGAGTTCCAGGCCAGCTTGAACTGCATAGTGAGGCCCTGTCTCAAAAAAAGGGCCAGGATTTAGCTCAGTGGTGTAAGCGCCTGCCTGGTAGGTACGAAGTGGTGAGTTTGATCCTCAGTACCAAAAATAAATAAATAAATAAAAATACTAAGGCTATGTCAACAGGTAAAATATATAATTGTATAGTGCTTCAAACATTTTAAAGATACAAACTAATGAATATATGCTGATCTCAACCAGTGTACAGACTGATTTATACAGGCACAGCCTGAAAGGATTATAAAAATTTTAAATGGCCACATTAGGGATAATCATAAATCATTTGTTCTTTAGCTTTTAAATATTTTGTAACATTTTTTAACAAATGCAAATTTTACCAAATCAATTTAAAATTATTGGGATAGAAAATACATTTCAAAGGACACAGCCAGCAAGCAATCCAGTCTTTCTTGTTTGATCTACTTTTTAATCCCAACTAACAGATCTCTGTATTACACCTTCTTCTGCCAACCAAGAGATTTAAGCTACAAAGGTCCCAGGTCTCCTGGATGGCATAATATCTCATGCTACAGACATGCAGGCCCATGCCCTTTTAACCCCTTGCCTCCTAGGCTACACTGCCTGCGCTCTTCAAGCTCACTTCTGGACAACTCTCCCTAGCTAATCGCACATACCATCAGTACTTGGTCATTCTCTTCTTCTCACTTACCAGCCAAAGATAAAAATCCTGATCCAGTCACATTTTCCCACTTGAGCTGAATAGTAAGGAAGGAGATTGGTGGAAACAAAACTACACCAGCTGTTCTCCCACTTATTCCTGCTTTGTGTAGTTCACACCTCAGGAAGACACCACAACCTGTCATGTCTCTTTCCTCTCTCCACAGCAGACTCTGACAGAAGGTCACTGCAACACCCTTGCACTACCCACATATGCTGCTACAGACGTGTTCATTCTCATATTCATTGTCTCTCACTCTCTCCCCTCCAACATGCACACAGAGAAAGAGTCCACATACTGTTGTAGGGGCCCTGGCTAGGTCTCCACAACTGTCACCCTTGGAGACAATGGATTATACATACTGTCTACACCTCCCTTGGTCTGTCCAGTGCTAATACACTGAAAGAAGAGCCCAACCTCGTCTGGCCCAAGGACATGGTAGACCTCTAGTCACCTTCTACCCTGCAGTACCTCCTCTCACATCCCGTAACTAAAGAGTGGCTCTGGGGTCCATGGAGGGCAGTGAGGCCCTCTAAGGGTGGCTTCTAATAAAAGCACTGACTATTGAGCAGATACCTACTCAGTGTCAGGAATCAGTACATTTCAGGAATTCAGAGATGACTGAAGCTAAACACTTCCCTTGAGAATCTCACAGTAGAAAAAAAAATAATAAACAAACAAAAAAGTACCGTATACCCAGGGAAAGGCTCATGGGGGAAAGAAGGGAGGCCAGGAGTGCACCGTGCAAAAAGCCTCCGCAACAACAGCCTTGAAGGTGTATTTGAAGAATGAAGAGTTTACTGAGCCAAGAAGTATAGACAGACACACAGACACAGACACAGAGACACACACACACCCCTCTGACTAGTCTGCAGGAAACAGACTCCACAGAAACAGCAGCAGAAGCAGGGCGGTCCACTTAGGCGCACACCAGTAGCTCACTGTGCAATGCCTGGGTGAGATCTACAAAGATTAAGCCACTGACTCTGGCCTCTGCTTCCAGTCAACTGGGAGAGTAAGGTACAAAATAAATTACCCAAATTAAAGGCTGTGACTAACCTCCAGTGCTCAGCGAAGGGAGGGGGAAAGGTTAATTGGAATTTGGGTCCTAAGTACAAAGATCATCGCGAGTGGGAAAAGCCTGCTCATGAGGGTATTGGAGTGGAACTCAAGGTGGGGCAGTAGGAGGAGGCCACCCTGGAGCAGGACGGCGAGGAGGAAGACTGTGCAGAACAGGGATTGGACCAGGAAGGGTTGGGGCCAGTGGGCTCCGCCTCCTCCTCGGCCTTCTCTGCCTCCGCCCTGCACTCCCGGTAACTGCTTTGTACAGTCTGCGAACCAGGTGAGCAGGACCTCCTGAGACCACCGCCACCAGCCCGTTGGAAGGTAGTGGGAGTGGAACTGAGTGCCAGCAGTTCAGGGAACTCACAGCCTGGTTTCAGGTTTGTCCTGCCTTGGAGCTGTTGGCATGTTTCCGAGAAAAAGGCTTCCCCTGCCCACTGGCCTCCCAGCCGCTGTGCTGACTCCTGGCCCCAAACTGGAAATCTGAAGGAATTAGGAGCTGCGGGGAGGAGGTATGTCTGGCAGACGTAGGGTGTAGAGAAGGACAGGGGTGTCCAGGACCAGGCTTTTGTGAAACCTTGCACAAGTAGCTGTGTCCTTGTGGCGTTGTTGAGTCGGTGCAGTTTCTCCCTCCAACCAGAGCATGGACTGACTGTGGGGGAATCTGAAGACCGGGCACATGGGGTAAGTGACACCTCAACCTCCCTTCTCTCTCTCAGGACCAAACTGAGAACCTCTGGAGGGAGAGGTGGAGGGTGGAGGTTCAATCACAGTCATAACAGAGCAAGGGCAGGGCCTCCCCTAATGCCTGGATTCCAGAGATGCCAGTGTGCTGAGACCTCAGGCAGGTGACCGGCCCTGATGTTGGATCCTGAAAGGTGGACTTTGGGGAGGAGAAAGGGAGGCAGAGCCCTGACACAGTAAATTCACCTAATGGCTGGTAGTCAGAACCCAGGGCTGGTGCCCCAACTTTTCTGCACACGCTGATAACTGAGAGCAAATTATGCAGCTGGTAGTTTATTTGGTTTGAGATTAAAGAGCCAAAAACCCAAACAGAAGAGTAGAACATGCTTACTTTGGCATCTGGCACGGTGTGATGCCAATTGCTAGTTTACACACAACAGGGGTGTGTCTTTTTGCAGGTGCCCTGGGAGGGGCCATGGTGCCAAGCCAGTTGTGGGGGATACTGAAGAAGCCATTTCTCTTCCTGAGCAGCGCCTTCCTCCTCCTGGGCCTGACTTTGCTGAGCATACGGTCAAGCCTTACCCATGTTGCTTATATCTTTCTCATCTTGGCTGGTTTTCTCTTGTTTGGGTGCCTCCTGGCTGCTTATCTGGAATGGCGCCTCCAATCAATGCAGAGATCAAGGCAGTCAATGCAGACCGAGAGCCAAGAGACCACAGACAGAGGACGGTGAGTTCAGGGTGGGCAGCACGACCTGAATACACTTGAGGTTTGTTCTCCCTCTACACCTCTAGTCTTTTTGCATAGGCTCTGCTTTCATCTGGCAGTCAGGAGTTAGGGACAACAAAGGGTTTTTTGTGGTCAGTGTACAGGAAGAGGGAAAAGAGGTCCTTTCAGGAACTAATGACCTTATTTCTCCTCAGAGACAATGAAGCTTTTGAGGTACCAACCTATGAAGAGGCAGTGGTGACTTCAGAATCACAGGACCGCCCACAAGAAGTGGACCAGCCACCCTCTTACTGCAGTGTTGTAATCGCCCCAGAATCTGAGGGGGCACAGCCTCCCCAACCAGAGACACCCAGGACAGGCAGACTGGAAAATCGTGTGGGCTCTGAGGGGTCCATGACTCAGGGAGGAAACCATGGAAGACCTCTTATCAGCCTCCGGCTTCGGGGACCACGTATTGCATCCACTGCTCCTGATCTGCAGAGCTTGAGGGGGACCCCCAAATTGGAGCCCCTTACCCCACCCCCTGCCTATGATGACTGCTTTCCACATCCAGATGATAACGTTTTCTATGAAGACAACTGGACACACTCCTAAGCAACTCACCTGGGGCTTCCATCTCTCCACAGCAGACCCACTGACTCATTTAAGCAACATTTATCAGTGTCAGGAACATTACTACGTGTCAGGAACTGCATTTCCACCTGAACATCATAAATGGAGACTTGCACTCAGAGATGAGTCAGGCTATGTGGGTGGCACAATTTGACCCTTCTAGCAACACTGACTGACCTGCTCACGTCCAGTATTTCCAGAGTTAGATCGAAAGTGAGGTCGAGAGGTGGTCCAGGAACCTAGAGAAGAAAAAATTAACATCTGAGCAACACCTGTGTTACCTCTGCCCTGGATGCTTTGCCTCTGTTAGATGCCTTAGACTTTCAGCCATGTGAAGTATTATTACCCTCTTTGGAAAATGAAGACCCAAGGATCAGAGGATTTGGATAACTTGCACAAGAATACACTGATAGTAACATTAAAAATAATAATAATAACTTGAATGGACTTCTGATTCCAAGGCTCACTACATTATCAATACAAGGTAACAAACCGGAAGCCAGGTCATCCAACTGTCTCACAATCTTGTGAGACCACGGCTGGCAGTGGATGGAAGACTCTATGCAGATAGAATGGGGGACCAGTTCTATCTCTAAGCAGGGTGAGCTGAGTGTGACCAGCCCCCTAGAAGAGCGACCTCTCTTACAGGAAGCTTCATCTGGCCCCAGTTGAGCAACCGAGCCAGTGAAAAGAACCACCACAAAGGTCCCCGTGAAGTAATTGCAATAGGCGGGGCAGGAGGAGCGGGAGGCGCCCGAGGAGGGGCCGTAGTTTCCGCGGGAATCGGAAGCCAATGGGATTCTTAGGCAGGCGTGGTCTTATTCTTTCCCCGCCTCTTCCACTTCCGTTGCCCTGACACCTGCTCTCGCCCCATTGGACGGCACGGCCCGGGCCACAGCTCTGCGCTTGCGCACGCACCGACCGCGACGGGGGCGACACCTGCCTGGTGTCCGGGAGGCGCTAGGAGTAGCAGTGCGCAGGCGCGAAGTGTGCCGGAGGCGGCGGGGGGGGAGGGGGGAGGTTGGGAGGCGGAGGAAGTGGGTTGGGGGGGCCTCGGGTTTGTTTGGTTTGTGGGCGGTCCGTGCACAGCCCGGGAAAAGCGGGAAATGGCGGCGTCCGCTGCGGCGTCCCGACCCGCTGTGCAACAAAAGGGGCTAATGGCTGCTGACCGGAGGCGCAGGTGAGTGGGGAAGGTCTCTAGGGGTGCTCAGTGAAGCTCAGGAAAAAGGGACACGGTCCGAGGCATGCGACCCCGCAGTCTCCTCCACAGACCCCTTGGAAGCGGCCGCGTCCCTGCTCCCTGCCAAGGACTTGCGGTCCTGGCGAGACCTCGGGGCGCCCGGAGCCTCACTTGGCGCAGTGCAGTGCGGGCAGGGCTCTCGGCCTTGTGCCCCGAACGAAAGTGCCAGCGTGCCTTTGTCTTTCCCACGGGGACAGTGCGTAAGAGTCTCTCTGTCCAGGCGCTAGATTGCAACGTCTGGAGACGCTCCATCCTTTCTTCTGATTTCTTTGGAACCTATAGTCTGATCACTTAAAAACCGCTGAGACCTGCAGAATTAAGTGTTCGGCCTGCTGTGCATTCGATTTGGATTGCCCGTATCATGATCTGCAGTCTCTGCGTATAGTGACAGTATTTTTTCAAAGAACTCTGCACAGGCTTTGGGAGTTGAGTATTTTCAAAGGACTAGTAGATTCCTGTAGTTCCGAGTGAGCCCCTGCCCCATCGGTCCCCGTTCGAGGCAGATAGTCACCTAGGAGGACCTATCTTAATAAGCGCCATTCCAAACTCAGGAGATTAATTTAGTACTCTGAAGAAGGATCCTTCAGAAGGACACGGAATCTTTAGAACTCCCTTGGTGTCCCTTTTCTCCACTCGCCACCACTTCCAAGGGCATCCAGAAATTGACAGTGATTGCAAACTTGTGAAAAGTTCGGTTAAGACTCACCCTGTGGTATGACATGGAGGGAGGAGCAGATGTGCAGAGAGCACTTGATTCTTCAGATGAAAAGTAATGAGTTGTCGGATGAAAATCCAAGTCTGGAACTTTCGAGAGAGTTCAGAACTAGGAGTCAGTGAGTTGTAGGTATGGATGAGATTGCCTAGGGAAAGATACTTTGTGGCAGAGTTTTAATACCCTATCAGCATTTAAGGGAAGGTCCAAGGTCCTGTAAAGGAAACAGGAGTATGCATAGAAAGGTCCTGGAGAGGTTGAAGGATGATATTGTGAAGGCTAAGAGAAATACTTTAAGAAGTAAATGTTCACTGAAGAAAGACATCTGCTTCATCATTGGTTGTATCTCCTAAGGAAATAGCCAGCAACCAACAACATTCTTGCCTTGTTTTTACAGAATTTATGTTTGTCAACATTATTACTGTTCTGGTGTTTTTTAAGGGGATTCTTAAACGGGGTGTTTGATTTGTGTAGATTCTGGTATTCTAGTAGGTTTTAATGAAGGTTTGGAGTAGCAGGTGTATTCTCAATACCTCTTCTGCCTTAGGATCACACTTGCTGTCTTGGATCTCTTGAGTTCCTTCTTTTTCATCTAACTATAAACCTCTAGGCCGAGAACATCTTTATGCAAAGTACATCCATCCTGGATGCATGGTATTTCACTGATTTGAAGATGCCGTTTCTGTCCACATTTTATCATCCTTAAAATCAAGTTGTAGGGCAGGGAGTTTGGCTCAGTGGCACAGGTGCCTGCTTGGCAAGTGCAAGGTCTTGAGTTCGATCTCCAGTACAAAAAAAAAAAAATCAAGTTGTATTTTTAAATAGGTTTTAAGCTAGAAAGTGAAACAGCAGATGATAGAATGTGGAAGAGATATTGTGTCTAACTGAGGAAATGCCTCAAGAATTTGACAGGAAAGATACATATTTCATATCCTTTGAAAAGATATTCTTAATTTAAAATGAGGACACTACTAGGAAGGAAGCTCTGTCAGAAAATAGGATTAAAATACTGTTACTTTCCTTTTTCACTGCCATCAGGACCTTAATGTCATATGTTTGAAAGTTAAGGCTGGAGAGCTCTTAATTTATATAAATTAGGTACCTAGATGATATATACTGAAAATGAGACTCGTTCGTAAGTAGAAGCTAATCTCTTTCCAAACCAATAGTATGAGGAAATCTTTGAATTGACAATATGCCTAGTAAACCAAATTGCCAAAATAATTTAACCTCCCTTGCATGGTGATTCCAAATCATGTTTTTTTTTTTTTTTTTTTTTCCCAAGTCATGTTGATTGTGTCCATTGTTGGTATTTTTATGACTTTTCTGTCATACTTTCTGCTTACCCACATCTTAGAGGATTCTGGCTTCTAGTGTCATTTTGTCACAGAAATTTAAAAGTTTGAGAAAACAGTTTGCAAAAGTAATCTGTTTAACCTGGCCATTATTCATTCCTCATCTAAGGACATTTTAAACTTATATTAGTTTTAGATGACTAATATAAAATGTGTTCTGGAATTATTCTCTTAAAATTGGTCTGTCAAAAAAAAAGTGGTCATAAGGGGAATGCTGCTTGAATAGATACATGTATATTATTTTGATTGCAATAGATATTTCCCTCATCTAGTGTGACCATTTATCTCAGATAGTCTCACTTGAATATATTCCACAAAGAATTACACATTATTTCCTTAAGATCATGTTACTGCTTACTACATCTTTGAATTTAACCAGACTAATAAAATAGGCTTAATCTTGGTTTTTATAAGCCCTAAGTGTTTTGTTCTTACCCACACCTCTTCCACTGACCCTTACTTGATGACCTTTTCATCTTGCTCTTACTATAGGATAGTAGGAGCGTGCGGCATGCATCCTGACCATCAGGAAACTCTGAAAAGGAACCGAGTGGTCCTGGCCAAGCAGCTGTTGCTGAGCGAACTGTTAGAACATCTCCTGGAGAAGGACATCATTACTTTGGAAATGAGAGAGCTCATCCAGGTATGTGGAGTTGAAAGAGAGGATGAGGCCAAGAAGATCAATTGGAACAGCAGATGATAAGAGTGTGGGAAGGTTGTGGAGTCTGAGGAGGTGCCTCAGGATTTGACAGGAAAGGTACATATTTCAAGATTAATGGGAGGGACTTCGGCTTTGCATGCTTTTCTTTTAAAAGGGATTCTTAGTTATTTTTAAAGTGAGTGAGGACACTACTAGGAAGAAAGCTCATATGGAAAAATACGATGAAAAAACTAGATTAAATAAATACGATGTCATGTTTGTTCCTGTATCTTAGGCCAAAGTGGGCAGTTTCAGCCAGAATGTGGAACTCCTGAACTTGTTGCCCAAGAGGGGTCCTGAGGCTTTTGATGCTTTCTGTGCAGCACTGAGGGAAACCAAGCAGGGTCACCTAGAAGATCTGTTACTCACAACCCTCTCTGATCTTCAGCACGTACTTCCACCGGTATGAAACCCTAGAAGTGTGGGGTCCTGGGAAGGGATAATCTGGCTGCAAAGAACTTCTGTGGGGCAGGACAGGAAGGAGATTTTTATTTGGACTGGACCATCCTCTTAAGGTTTGTCCTGATGTGTCCCAATTTCTTACAGTTGAGCTGTGACTATGACATGAGTCTCCCTTTCCCAGTGTGTGAGTCTTGTTCTCCTCACAAGCAGCTCCGCCTGTCATCAGGTGAGAATTGATGGGGAAAAGGGGACCTCACAGGTTGATTTCTCTATAATTTTGACTGGTATTTGACTTCTCCTTTGTATGAGACATATTTCATGTTGGGAAGAGTTCCTCAGTATGTTTGTTAGGGTCTAGTAGGACAATTTGTATATGAAATTTATACAAGGCACTAGTTGGGCCCTTTTCCCTTCCCTTACAGATAACATTCTTTAGGGTAATTGGTCCTTTGAACAGTTTATGTGGGTGGGAAACTCCTACATTCGTCCTGCCTTGACAGCTGAATGAGAAAAGACTACATTTACCATCAGCCTGATAACTGGTAGCCTAGTGATAAGAATCAAGATTTTATCAGATAGCCCTTCCTTTCAGTCATTCAGTGAGTTGAGCATCGACTACATGCAAACCAAGTGTAGAGGACCGAGTGGTAAGCTAAAGCTAGCAGGGTCTGTATCTTGGTAAAGCTTACAGATCAGAAAGTGAGTGGGGCACAGTATTTATCAAGACCAATTCAGAAGGGTGCCCTAAAATTACAGTGCTGGAATGTGTGCTTGAATTGTGTACCAGTGTTTTGGCTTTCTGTCTTAATGCAGAGGTGGTGGAGCACTCTCTTGATAATGGCGATGGTCCTCCCTGCCTCCAAGTGAAGCCTTGTACCCCTGAGTTTTATCAAACACATCACCAGCAGGTGAGTTTTTCGTAATAGCAAGAATTGGGTAAAGAGATACCTTTGTGGGACATTTCAACCTAGTTTGTGTACAGTTACTACCTTATCAGAAAGTCCTTGCCTTTGTTATATCTATGGGCATTCCTCTGTTTTTGCCTGGTGGGGTTAAGAGGATTACAGTATGGTGTCTTTGTTTCTTTGGGAAATGGCTCATCTAGCAGGGTTGTTATGGTTTGTGTCATTAAGAATTTCTAACTGGCCTCCCTGCTTCAGGCCTATAGGTTGCAGTCCCGGCCTCGAGGCTTGGCACTGGTGCTGAGCAATGTGCACTTCACCGGAGAGAAAGACCTGGAATTGCGCTCTGGAGGAGAGGTGGACTATAGTACCTTAGTCGCCCTCTTCAAGCTTTTGGGCTATGATGTCCATGTCCTGCACGACCAGACTGCACAGGTACCTCAAGATGGAAGACTGACATGTAAATCAAAGGGTGGGGCTGCACTTAGAGACCAGATTCTCCTGCTGCTCCCTTGCTTTCCAGATGCATCTTATAAGTTCCTGGCCTTATGTTTTTACTGTGTTGTGCTTCTCACCTTGCAGTCTAATAAAAAGGAATTAGGGCCTGCTAGCTGTTTAAATGTTTGACATTTGGGGGTAGCTGTACTTTCAGGGAGTAATAATGGTCCAGGGTTAAGTTCTGGCTTTTACTTGTTCAGAAACTTGATTCCCAGTCCCTCAGGAAGTGATGAAACAGTAAGATTCATGGTCAACAACTCACAGAAGATATTTATAAACCAGGATATTTACTTCTTGGTTGCTATCACTACGTAAGAGCCCAGTTATTGTTTCGGTGATAAATTTGGCAAACTAGTCCTTCAAATGGAAGTTTAAATACTACTTAATGACCATCTAAATGAGTTGACATGTGGGGAAATCCCTTATTCTTACCAGTTGGATGGCCCATAAGTCTTATCTTAGAATAGACTTTCTGGACTAGATTCTTACAAGACTTCAGCATTTTCATTATGGGTTATTTAGTCCTCGTTGACCTAAATTATTGAGCTACACTGTTGAGTTTGTAATTTTTAATATTCATAGCCTATTTGTAAGTTTATTAATGATTCTGTAACAATAATCATTTCTTGCCTTTGGAGTTGTCAGTGGTAAAATTAAAATTTCTAGAAGATTCACGTGGACCTATTGAGATAGAGGATCTTGGTTTTGTGTTCAGCAAGTGTTGTATGGTTTTTATTGTTTTCTAAGCTCTCCCTCTTCTATGAGAACTGCATGTTTACTGTGTGTTGGGTACAGCCAGATTCATCATTAGGTGCCAGGGTATTGTCTTATGTTTTTACTGGCTTCCCATAGCAATGTAGCAAACCTACCCTTGCTTCAAATCCATGTCCAGAGCAGTATCTCTGGTCTTCAAGTAATGAAGTAGATTATGCACTTTCCTGAGGCTGCTGGTTATGAGTGGAACAAAAGTAGCTTATCCCCTGCAGTTATGTGTCTTTTACTTTTCTCATTGCCAAGACAAAATACCCAACACCCAAAGTTAAAGAAGGAAAACTGCCAGGTGTGGTGGTGCACGCCTTTAATCCCAGCGCTGGGGAGGCTGAGGTAGGTAGAGCATTGTGAGTTCAAGGCCGGCTTGGGCTACAACGTGAGCGCAAGGCCGGCCTGAACTATAGAGTGCGACCCTGCCTCAAAAAAAAATAGAGCTGGGAGTTTAGCTCAGTGGTTGCAGGTGTGAGGTTGTGAGTTCAATCCCCAGTACCAACAGAACAAAACAAAAAACTTTACAGTATTTCAGCTAACAGTTTATAGAGGTTTTACTCCATAGTTGCCTGGCTCCCAGACAGGGTAGCATGGCAGAGGGCCATTGCAAAGGAGAAATAGTCTACAGCAGAGAGAAGACAGCAAAAGCAAGCAAGCAAAAAAACCCACAAGAGCAGCTTCTTCCTGTTCCTTTTATATTCTATGTAGGCTACTCATACCCAGAATTATGGCAAACCAATCAGTGGGCTAATTTAGCAATCACACACCCTTAATCCCTATGTCACACATTCTAGACCCAGCTACCAATGAAAAAGCCCCACCTGTGAGTACCTGAGACTTTGGGGAAAACACAAGCCTTAACTATAGAAAAAGGAATCTGTTTAAAGGTCGCCTAAGCCGGGCATGGTGGCACACGCCTTTAATCCCAGCACTCGGGAGGCTGAGGTAGGAGGAGCATTGTGAGTTTGAGGCCGACTTGGGCTACAACATGAGCTCAAGGCCTGCCTGAGCTACATAGTGCAACCCTGTCTCAAAAAACTAGGGCCGGGAGTTTGGCTCAGTGGCTTAATTAAGCACCTGCCTGGCAGGCGTGAGGTTGTGAGTTTGATCCCTGGTGCCACAAAAAAGACCAAAAAAAAGGTCACCTAACAAAATGTATGCTATGTGTGTCTTCCTAGAGATTTTGATCTAACCATTCCTTTTATTAGGAATCTATTATGATATTCAAAATTATGTGCAGTTGATAAGAGCATGCCTGATAATTAAACACACCATACCGAGTCACCAAATTAGCTATGTATACCCCTAGTTTTTGAGCCATTCTGTAGATTTGACGAATCCATGAGCTCAGTTCATAAATGCTATTTCCATTTATGGTAAACCACGTGCAGATTCAAGATGATATTGATTCCCATTCTCTGCTTACACTTTTCTGTAACTACAGTTACAGGAAAGTTAAATTTTGAGCATCTTAGAGGGGAACTATGTTAGCTATCAGAAACTTTTAAAAGGTGGGCCGTGAGTTCCAGGGATTACATATCGATGAAGGAGTGTTGAATATCAGCAGAAAGGAATCGTGATCCCTTATATTCCCAAAGACTGGGCAAGATTAGAGACGCAGGCTTCTGTAAGAGCTCAGAGGAAGCACTGCCTGGGTCAGTGTGGAGGGCAGGGTAAATGGAACAGTGAGACTTGGCGAGGCTGCTGAAGCAGAGCAGAGTGGCGGAGCATCCTAGGTGGGGAAGACAATGTGTAAGCAAGAGGTGTGCGTGCTGTAAACTGCGCAGATGCTGTATCTGTCATAACTCGGTGCACTGAACATCTGCACAGAGTGCTGTCTTCCTGGTGGGCCAGAAACAGAACCAAATAGATTGAAGATCGTCCTTTTTCCTTCTTAAGCACATTGGACTTTAGAGATAAATTTCGTTTGGATATAAGAAATAGGGGGCCAGGCTTGATGATGCACATCTGTCATACCACCGCTCAGGAGGCTGAGGCAGGAGGATAAGCACAAATTCAAGGCCAATCTGGACTACATAACATGACCTTGCTCAAAAAAAAAAAAAAAAAAAAACAATTTGGATAATGCTAGAGCATCCTCTTCTGTTGATAACACTGACTAGAACACTGCTTTGGTCTTTGTTGCCCTCTATTGACTGAACTTATAATCTCACTGAGTTTCAATACTCAAGAGTAGATGCCTAAGTATATCTGTAATTCTTATATTTGGGCAAAATGTAACTTTGTGTACCACCACCTCATGATGAGTGTAATCGTGTACTGCAAAGGCATATTGATAAAATTGTTTAAATTAGATTTAAAAATTTTTGAATCCTAAGAAACATTAACAGTTATGACTCTTAAAATTATATATTCTGTAAACAAATAAATTTTGGCTAGCCTTTATTACTTTCAGATTTCTATTATGGTTGGCTCTAGTTTACCTGAGAAATATACTTTTTGAAAAAAATCCATTTCTCTGTTTTCATTTAAATTGTAGTCTTTCACATCTTTGATGTACTTGTATTTCTGTTATCTGCAAGGTATTCCAAATAAGTGAATTAGTAAATCTGAAACTTTCAAATATCAGAATCAGCTGGAAAGTTTGTTAAAATGGGTTTTGTTGCCCAAGAATTCATATTTCTCACAAGTTCCTAGGTGGTGCTGTTGTTGCTACTTTGAGAACCACTGATGTATTGTACAAGTATGCTTGTTATTGGGAGAGGGTTAATGGTAAGCATATGTGTGCTATTCTGCCTAGGTACCATATTCATCTTCATTATTCTCTGTTGGATGAACCAAATTCTTAAGGTGGTGGTATCATGAGTGATAACTTAGTACAAGTAAGATTACGTTGGACTACAAGGTTGCTCATTAATAGGTTTCTTTCTTTGAAAAAACTGATAACATTATTACTATATTAGACACTCACATTATAATGACAGATCTTTGTAGTATGTCTAAGATGCAGTGGTTAAGTAATGTCTGCAAAATCTCAATCTTCAAAAATTAAGAGAAAATTTACATGTAATTATTTTCTTACTAAATGGAAATTGGGACCTTGAAGGGCTGAATTTCTTGTTCCGGTTTACAGACCCAAAGCTCAAACCTAGATGGGTCCGATTCCATAACCTGTGTGCTTAATCTGCCCTGAATGGCTTGTTCCACCATTATACTCTCTCTGAGCAAAACATTTCATACACATGTCATCATCTTTTGGAGATTTAAGCACCCCACGTGGAAAATAGCAACCAAGTACTGCTGTTCTCTGCTATCACAGATCTTACCCCTCTTCTCTAAGAAAGACTGGTTGATGATCAGGTAATCAGGAGTTGATTAGCTTATAATTAGTTCCATTAGTAACTTGGTTTAATCTTGTTCTTAAATTACCTTGATGAGTCTGTGAATCTATACTCAGAATTCCCTCGGAAGTCAGGCGTTTTTTTTTTGTGATGAATTCAGATTTTTTTAGCCTCTGTAAGGGTCTCTGACTTCTCTTGTCATTGGCCACACAAATATAATGGTGCCTCAGTTCACGAACTTAATTCTTTCCACAGTTCTGGTCACAAACCAAATCAAATCCAACGATTAGGTTCAGTGTAGCCCTTTTGGGGAAATTTGATGGTTTGCGACCAGAATCATGGAAAGAATTAAGTACTCAGAGAAAAAAGGCAAAGAGAAAAAAGTTCATGAACCAAGGTACCACTGTATTTCAAAAAACTTCCTCCTCTGGTAGCTTAGGTTTCAAACAGAAACCAGAGACTAGTGCTTACATTGGTGTTGAGTGCAGGAATCAATGCTGAAAGGTGTTTTTCTTCTAGGAAATGCAAGAGAAACTCCAGAGTTTTGCACAGTTACCTGCACACCGGGCCACAGACTCCTGTGTTGTGGTGCTTCTCTCTCATGGTGTGGAGGGCAGCGTCTATGGTGTGGATGGCAAACTGCTGCAGGTACGTCTCCTGCCATGGAAACTGACATGGCCACTCCCTCTCCCTTGCCTTTTTTCCCAGAATGACTGCTGTTGTACGGTTAGGACTACTGAGGTCTCACTGACCTCAGCCTCCCTTCTCTATTTCTTTCTGGCAGCTCCAAGAGGTTTTTCGGCTTTTTGACAATGCCAATTGCCCGAGCCTGCAGAACAAGCCAAAGATGTTCTTCATCCAGGCCTGCCGTGGAGGTGAGTGCTGTGGCAGACCAGCAGCTGGGTGTTGGCTCCTGGACAGCCCCCCACCAGCTCTCACTTTCCTGTTTGCTCCTCTCAGGTGCTATCGGATCCCTTGGGCACCTCCTTCTGTTCCCTGCTGCCACCGCCTCTCTTGCTCTGTAAGTGTCTCCCAATGCATGGGGTGTGCTGGGACTTGGGCAGCCCATGGCTCTCAGGCTGGTCAGCTCTCTGTGCACCACCATATCTTGTTCTCAGGATTCTCTTGTCAGTGTCTTTGCCTTTTTTCTCTGAGTACTGGGACTTTTTGCTATGCTTATCTACGCAGATGCACTTTTTTGTTCTGACTCATTCTGGTTAAGGATTTTTCTGTTTGTCTCTTCCTATTTGTCTCACTTTATCTCTTCCCTCCTTTTCTTTTTCCTTTCTTTCCCCTTTCCACTTTCTCCTCAGGCTTCTCCACTCACCTAGCTTCCACTCTTGCCGCCTTTCTTTTTCATTTATGGACCCAGCAGGGTAGCAGTACTGAATCGATGTCAGCCCTGGACTCTTTCCTGAGCTGCTTCTGTCCCTCTTCTTTCTTACGCACAGTGTGCAGTTGTTTTACCCCTATAAGAGCCAGGCTTGTGTGACAAGGCTCAGAAGATACACAGGCTGCTTCTCATCCTGGAGGAAAACAGTAGTAATTAACAGTTCTAAATTTGGAGTCAAATTCTGACTCCACTACTTAGTAATTATATGAAGTTAGAGGGGTTACTTGATATCCCTCCACCCCAGTTTCCTTCATGTAAAATGTGGATTGTCACTGTACTGACTGGATAAGGTTGTTATGACAACTAAAGGGAGTTATGCATATAAAAACTTGCCTAGCACAGTATCTAGGTAATGGCAAACTCACAAAGAAAGCCAGCTGTGGCTGTTATAACAGGATCAGTATCCTCAAAGGGCATGTAATTTGGATTCAAGTTCACTTTATCCAAACATTTAAATGATTTTTTTATCTATTGTATAATAGCTAATATTTTTCTAATCTAGTATTATCCCGGGATGTGATACAACAACATGACTAAGGCTATGCTAGGTAATACCACAAAAGCAAAGGAAAACGTAGCTTTTCTAAGAAGCCTGTGAGATTACTCAAGAAACCAAAGCAAATATACATGAAGTAGCTCGAGACTGGTTCTTGAACAAGGGTTAAATTAGTGAGATGAAAACTGTACTTATGAAGGAGTATGCAGTAAGAGGAGATGATTTTAAGTGAGATTAGTTCAGAGAGACGGTGGAAAGGGTAGGGCATAACTTGGACCCAGGACATATGATTTACAGAGGTGTGGAGAGACAGTGTTTCCCTGGAGAAGAAACAGCAGCCTGACAGGCGTACCACGATTCAGAGTGTCTGCTGTGCCCCTCAGCCCTCCCCAACCCTGTGCGTGGGGCTAATTAAAAAGCTGAGCATCTGTGTGTGTAATGAAATGTCGCTGATCACAGAAAGTAGATCCAGCTAATTACAAACCCTTAGTCACAGCTGAGATTTTGACCTTCAAAAGGTAATAGTGCAGAGATGTTGAGATCTTCAGTAAGAAATAATTCGATGATTTTTTTTTTTTTTGCCCCTGGCAAGGTCACCAGGGAAGAATTGGCAAGGAGATGCACTAAGGAAAGAGCCTATAAGGATCAGAAACTTAGTTTTTTATTCTCTGCTGTCTTCCTGAAGCCAGAGCACTTCCTGACACGTGGTGGAACCTATATGTATTGAAAGAATGGATGAAAATTTATCTGCTCCAAAAATCATAATGATAGTATAGAAAACAGATGAAGGTGCTGTGAAGAAAGCACTATTTACTGCACAGTTAAAGAACAGTACTATTAATTAAGTAATAGAGCTGCAATAGGAAAGCAAGAGAAGTTTCTTGTCTCTTGAATTCCTTAGCTTGACCAATTTCCTTTAGCAGTCATTACCTGCAAAATAAAGATATTAGTGGTCATTTTCTTCTGAATTCAAAGATACATATAATATTAGATCTGAACAGGGAGAAATTGCCCTTTTCTGGAGTAATCTGAATCTTTTCCAACTTTGTGAGATGACCAGTAGCCCATTATTTGTTTGAGGGTTTGAGCTCACCAGTCTTCCTGCTACATTTGCTGTACTTAATACCTGAACAAAGTACCACCCTTGACCCAGCTGATTGACTTCTAAACTGGAATGCAAACTTGATAAGGGCGGTGACTTTCTTCACTGTGTCCCTAGGGCTTAGGGATAATGCTGTACTACATGGCAGTTGCTTTTTACTAAATCAATGTCGTGGGCCTTTTCTCCACAGTTCTTCAAGTATTCCCTTCCTTGCTGGCTCCCTTGACTGCTGGGTGGGCAATACTCTTACCTTTGCTGTGTTGATCTGTGCTTCCTCCCTGTCTCCTTCCCTGCCAACAGCATCACTGCCTACCTCCACAGTAAAAGAACAACAGTCTAAGTAAGGGCCTGTCTTGAGATAGGAAAGGCCTCAGTCAGGAGTCTGGCACACATGCTCAGGATATGCTGAGAAGCACTCACTGAAATTGGATAGCGGTGTTTTAAGTTCTTCCTCTTTTAAACTTCTTTCAAATCTTGACTGCCTGCTATAACTTGTCTTCTGAAATAAGTAAGTAGTAAGTACTCCCAAAATACCAAAACCAGCAGGACGTGGTGGCACATGCCTGTAATCCCAGCACTTGGGAGGCTGAGGCTGGAGAATTGCCACAAATTCAAGACCAGCTTGGGCTACAGAGTGAGACACTGTCTCAATACGAAACAAACAAAAACTACCTAAATCACCTTAGAAACTGATCATGCTTAGTTTTACTTTTTTAGCTGATAACTTAGTTTGCAATTCTGAGTTTTATATGGCATACATGTTTTGACAACCGTATAGCAACCATAGTTTTGGCTTATTGCTTTTTTGCTTATGTAATAAAACTGAATATCAGTATTTTATTGTGTACTGCAATAAAACCAATAAAAAAACACTCAGATATTTTGCTAACTGAACAAGTGAATCATAGACGTACATGGTTTTTAGTTCTGTTTACATAGAGTATTTGCCTTGGCTACTTTTTAAGCAGAATGGGAAATGTTCCAACCATGTATATGCGCATGTGCTTGAGCGTGGTGCCTGGCCTAGTAGGCACTTCCCGAGTAATGGATGCATGCTAGGAAAATAATGATTTTTTTCCTTCATTCATCAGCTATAGGTTGGAGGCCACAGCTGCAAATGGCTCTTTGCAATCAAGGTTATAGCAAACTTGGCCATGCTTATGACAAGCCCATGAGAAATGGGAAAAAAGTAATACGTTTGTCCATTCTGTCTGCCTTTCTCCAGATGAGACTGATCGTGGGGTTGACCAGCTAGATGGAAAAAACCATGCAACATCCCCTGGGTGCGAGGAGAGTGATGCTGGTAAAGAGGAGCTGCTGAAGATGAGATTGCCCACTCAGTCGGACATGATATGTGGCTATGCTTGCCTGAAAGGTATTTTGAGTTCTGAAAGAGTAATCCAGAAGACCGTATTCTCCTAGACATGGGTTTGTGGTGCTGGGCTGTCTTGACTAGGAAGGTCCAAGTGCTATGGAAATCCAGCTGTGTGAGGATTCTTGGTGACCTTCACACCTCTGGTTGCAGGAACTGCTGCCATGCGTAACACCAAACGGGGTTCCTGGTACATTGAGGCACTCGCTCAGGTGTTCTCTGAAAGGGCTTGTGACTTGCACGTGGCCGACATGCTCGTTAAGGTAGGTCAGCTCGGGCTGGCTCCATAAACCTTTGCATCTCCGCAGTGTTCTCCCTTCCCCTTCCCCTTCCCCTTCCCTTATGCTATTGTTTATAATCTCTTTGTCCTTCCCACTGGTCTGCTGTCATGGAAACTCTGACTTTGGACCCTTGGTTCTGCCTTTGCAGGTGAACGCCCTTATCAAGGAGCGTGAGGGCTACGCCCCTGGCACAGAGTTCCACCGATGCAAGGAAATGTCAGAGTACTGTAGCACTCTGTGCCGTCCCCTCTACCTGTTCCCGGGGTACCCTCCCACGTGATGCGCCTTCCCTGTCGGCCACACTGTTGGAGGCCTTGGACCGCCAGATGATGTTAGAGCCTTTTCTCTTCAGGACATGTGGTTTCTGTTCTGCCCCCTCAGGGATATGGGACTCTCCCAGACATGTTTCCTGTGCTCGTCATCGTCACCTTTGAAAATGGAACTCTAGACCTGCTCCTCCTGTGTGAAACACTCCTTTAGGGCCGGCTCTGGCTGGACTAATTGCCAGGAATGTTTCGGCTGCAGTCAAAGAGCCTGGCAAGTGATGCTATGAACATGGTATCATCATGGGGAGAGGGCATGGGGGTTCCCCAATGTTTGTGTTATTTCTACCCCCAGGGCTTTTGTAGGGAGCACTTTGGTCATCACTTGTATTATGTTAGTTGAGGAGATCACCTACTATCTGTTCTCTTTTTCATTTCCTTGACCCTGTTTGTCCCCAGAGTGACAGTTTGGATGGTGTCCCAATTTAATGTAGACATTTCTGTTTGGCTTTGAAGAAGCAGGCGTGACTAGGATACACTCTGCTGCTGTGAGCAGAAGTGCCTGTGATTCCTTCAGGACTGCCAGCCCCAGGGAAGGACAACCTTCGCACCTCTACTCTCAGTCCCTTTGGGCTCTCGGTGCCCAGCCTTCAAACAGAGCTAGGGTCTGTGTGCCTCACCCCGGAAGTCTTAAAGGGCTTCCTTCGTCATTCCCTGAGCTGTTCCTGAAAGGAGCCTTGTGGGGAGTGTTGGCAGAAGGTGGGGAAGAAGGGCATGCCTCCTCTCCCTCTGACCCTTCTTCCTGCAAGGCGTCCCCTTTTCCTTACTTTTCTTACTTTCGTGCAATCACACTTCACCTTACATCTGAATTTCTAGAAAAGCTTCTCAGTTGTTAATGCTCTGCTTCATGTCTCTCCCCTTTACCTTCATTTCACCCCATTCACTTCTGCCACCATGCCTGTCTGAAACTCGTGCACTGGTCAGTTTTCTGCTCAAGAGTGTAATGTGCTGCCTTGTTCCAGCCTTCTTCTTCAGAATCAGACCCCTTTGGTTTTATGTGGTCTTTGCTCCTCTTTATCTCTGCTTCAGTGAAACATTGCTATTCTTTAAAGACCACTTATTTTTTGTTACCGGGAATTGAAGGACTTTTCATTTCTGTTCTTACCCCCTCCAATCTATTCTTTACATAACAGTTTTTGTCTTTTAAGTACAAATATAATGCTGCTCTCCTGCTTGGAACTTTTGGCCTCCCTTCTACACCTTGTGTAAAACACAAAATCCTTGGCCCTGATTCATGAGACCTGGCTTTGCCTTCTCCTTGAACCTCACTAACTGGTGACTTCTCATTATGTTCTGGCCCTGGTGGCCTCAACTCAATTTCTCTGACACTTTGATCTCTCCATTCCTACTTCTCTTGGCTGGTGAAGCATCTTACTCTTTGTCTGTGGAGCCCTTCCAGGCCATTCTATCTCCTCTATTACTGCATCCTGGTTAATTCCTTCATTGCACTTACATGGTTTGTAATTACATATATGTTTATTTTACTAGTTCCTTTTGTGTCCCCTACTAGGCTACAGGCTTTAAAGAGGGCAGAAACGTAGCTCTCTCAGCAGTATGTACCTAGTACCTGACACATACTGGTCCTCCATAAATGTTTATGAAAGGGAAGAAAGAAGCACCCAACCATAGCTAGAATCCTTCTTGACAAAATTTCCCTTTTGACCATATAGAGTTTAGTATTTGTACTCTTAAGTTTTTCCAGGTGTTTTGTTTTTATCCACTGCTATTTTTAGCTCCTTGAAGAAGTGTCACATGTGAGACAACTTCCTTCACATCTCTTATAGTGCCTAGCAAAGCGCTAGGCTGATAGCAGTCAAGGTGCTTGATAAATGTTTGTTCTGTGAGCCAGATGGTTTGAAGACTTGGTGTCAAGTCTTGCCTTTTGGTCTGTATAGGATGGATGTATTTTCGTGATACAACTTCCCCATTTTCCACTGCCAAGATTTTTTTGTATAGCTATCAGGTGCCAAATAAATGTTCATATTTGTTACTGGGGTGTGCCTAATGTCTGTGTTTCTGTGGATACTTAATCTTCTCAAGTCCACATATTTTCATTCCCTTAGCTCCCAGTCATTCCTCTCTACAAGACATAACTAGAACTGGAAACCCCTCTCATTTTGCTGCCGTGATCTCTTTTATACATAGAGATACGGGCTTCTGAGTCATCACAACCCTATGATTTTTTATGGTCAGATGAAATTGAAGTCATTCACAAGCAGTGTTGGTTCTGGCTTATTGGCTGAAGTAATAGACTGGACTGGCATCGAAGGGGTAGTAGAATTTCATTTCCCGGATGGTTCAAGTGAGATGTAAGGTTTTCGGGAGTGGCAAAGATTGTAAGAGAATTCTAGCAGTATGAATGAAGCAATTCCACTCTAAGCAATGGAATCTTAAATTGGGTTGTGGAATTGGAGCCTGGGGAAGCAAGTGTGCAGGTCCAGTTGAGCTACAGAGGTTTAGCAGGAGATGGGAAGGAAATTCTGTAGAAGCATTTGTGTAAGAAATACCTGCAATTCTGGTGAATTTGCTTAGAATACAGAGAGGAGGGAATGGCTCTCTAGGAAGAACAAAAGGACATTGAATTGAGCTGAAGAACATCACCAGAGAGAGGGAAAGTCAGTGCAGAAAAACGCTAAGGCCAAAAGGACATAAAAAATGGACTGAAACCAGTTGGTTTGCAAAAACAAGCAGCCCTAAGAGATACAAAAATCTAGTTGAGGTTGTTACTGGAATCCATAGGAATAAGTACCCATTTTCAGGATAGGAAAGCTTTTCGAAGGTGTGATATAGCTGGGAATTACAGAGCAGGATCTGAGCTGGAGCCCGTGCCCTTCCCTCCCCGCCCTTGAATAGGGTGTCAGATTGAATTTCACAGCTCTTCCCTTCCCCCACTTACCTCTGCCAGGGGATTCTCTTCTAAAATTATCCCCCTCTGAGCTGGGGGCTGCCCTCTGCTGCCCTTCCCCATCCTGTTTTCTCAGATGGGAAAAGGAAAACAGGAAGAGATGAAATGAATGAGTATCAGACTAAAGCTGTGGTATTAAGGGGAGGGGAGGTGTTTAAAGACAAGACAGACGGTAGAGACAACTAATCGAATGTTCACCCTGTTGTAGTTACTAGGCGGAGCTTTCCATTCCATCTTCCCTGCAGTCCCACTATTTTTTCAGAGGACAGTGAGGCTTTAGAACCTTTGAAATGTAAAAAAGTAGCATAAAGGTATGGACTGAGTTGCATAGCTCTTGATTTTGAATGTTACCTTTATCTTTGAAGTTATTGGAGACCTTACCCAAGTTAGGTAACTGTGAGTCTCAGTGACCTTTATCTAAAAATGAAAATTATTTCTGCTGTGAAAGGTCCTTTTTTTTTTTTTTTGGTACTGGGGGTCGAACTCATGACCTTGTGCTTGCCAGGCAGGTGCCTGTGCCGCTGTGAAAGGTGCTTATAAGAATTAAATGTGATAATACATGAAAAGTGTCCTGTTTGAGCCGGGTGTGGTGGCACATGCCTATAATCCCAGCCCTTGGGAGGCTAAGGCAGGATTGTTGTGAGTTCGAGACTCGCCTGGGCTACAAAGTGAGTTCAAGGCCACCTGAACTGCAGAGTAAGACCCTGTCTCAAAGCAAAATAAAGAAAGAAAAGAAAGAGAAAGAAAGAAAGAAAAAGAGAGAAAAAGAAAGAAAAGTGTCCTATTTGAAAAGCCGGAAGGAAGAGAAAGATCTCTTGAGCAGTACAGGGAAGGCCTAACCTACAGGGCACGGGAGAGGCCCACGAGTCTTCAAAGATAGAGCAAGGCAAGAAGGAGTAGAGGAATAAGATTTGCTACAAAGTGTCTTCAGCCACAAAGCTATAGTTGCTTTGCTAGAATTTCAGAAAGTAGGTGGGATGCTGTCCACCCTGCCAGGATACGGGGAAGGAAAGTGACATCTGAAAATACCGTTAGAGTATGCTGTTCATATTTATCACCCCATAAATTAGGCCAGACTGAAAGATGTCGGAGTGGGTAAACAGCATATAACCCAGAAATTCCAACTTAAATTTATTGAGGTTCAAAGGTCTACCTGTCTCATACACAAACACCTGTATACCCGACACAAACTTCCCGTGTGCTTGTATCCTTCGTGACCACTTGGTACAGCTATCCTTTGAAGAACAATTCCATGAAGCGGGTAGGTTTTAGTCTTTAACTATCGTGAGCCTTAGGAGAATCTATTTAAAACCTTAGAGGAATGAACACATCTTTATGTATTCTTTTAAATTTGCTTCCAAGCTTAGAAACTTCACAGGATTTCCCAGAAACCCACTTTTGGTACCCCAAATAAAGATCTAAACACTTGGCCACTTTTGGAGTGAGGGATGGGTAATGTTTACATTTTGCTTTCTGGTTCTGTTGCAGGGTGATAAGTGATTTATACTATTCCTGATTTCAAAAATGAGATTCAAGTCCTTGCCCTGCAGCAGTAGGAGCTTGTAGCTGATCTTGATCTTCCTAATTTGGGAATCTGGCTCTTAGATTGGCAGTTGGTATTTTCCTTCTAGACCACATCCTTCCCCTTGGCTTGGCCAGGCACGATGGCTCCCCCAGCTCCTCCGGGCTCTACTTTCAAGCTTGAGTCTGTGCCCATGCTGCTCTGTTTTAGGGACCTACCTTTTAAGAATATTATGGAAGTAGCCAGGTGTGGTGGCACAGGCCAGTGATCCCAGCACTCAGGAGGCTGAGGCAGTATGATTGTTGCAAGTTCAAGACCAGCCTGGGTTACAAAGTGAGCTCAAGGAGAATCTGAACTGCATAGCAAGACCTTGTCTCAAAAAAAAAAAAAAAAAAAACCACAAACCCACACACACACACACACACACACACACACACAACAAAACAAAATACTTTGGAAGAAATAACTGCATCTGATAACTGTTTCTCAAAGTTTCCTCTCTAAGAGAGCCAGACTTCACAGACAGGTGAAGAATCATTTAAAACCCTCCAAGAATATCATCTCACTTTTTCACTCTACTTTCTTTCAGAAAGTTTTACTTACTTTCCTTTCATACCAATCCCTTAGATTTTTCCTTAGTTTCTGTCTGCAGGAAAGGCAGGTATTGTATATGGTAGAACTTTTAGCCCCCAAACCATCACATACACATTATCTTTGTGAATGGAGTATTATGGACCTTGAGATTCATAGGACTGGTGCTAGGAAAGGCTGACAAGTTGTGCATATTTAAAGTATAGAATACAGTTTGGTATACTGATAACAATACACACTGTGAAGTACTGACTACAAAGTAGTTAGCCATTACTTCAAATGGTTACATATGTGTGGTGAGAACGCCTAAAATCTCTCTAAGCAAATTTTAGATACACAATACAGTATTGTTAACAATAGGCACCATGTATATTAGATCTCCGAACTTAATTCATCCTGCATAACTAACACCTTGTATCTTTTGATTGACATCTCTGGTATCCCGCTAGTGACACTCATATTCTGTTTCAATGAGTCCTACTACTTTAGTTTCTACATATAATGTGTGATCATGCAGTACTTGTCTTCTTATGTCTGGCATATTTTATGTAGTGTGTGTCCTCCAGATTCATCCATGTTGTCCCAACTGGTAGTGTTTCCTTTTTCATGGCTGAATACTATTCTATTATATATACACCACATTTTTTTATCCATTCATCTCTTGACAGACTTTTAAGTTGTTTTCATATCTTGGCTGTTGTAGAAGGTACCATGGTGAACAAGGGAGTCCAGGTGTCAGTGGCATACTGATTTCATTTCCTTTAGGTATATATTCCAGAGTGGTATTGCTGGATTATAGTTCTATTTATAATTGTTTGATAAACTTCCATCCTTCTTTCCATGAGAACTGTGACAATTTACTTTCCCACCTGCAGTGCACAAGGGTTCTCTTTTCTCTGCCTCCTGGACACTTACTGCTCGTCTTTTTGATTGTAGCCATCCTAATAGTTATGAGATGGTAACTCACTGTGGTTTTGATTTGCATTTCCCTGATAATCAGTGATTTGAACACCTAGAAAAGCTGCTTTTCATGGTATCCATCGTCCCACTTGCTTTGAGCAATTCCATTTAGCTTAGCTCAAAATTACTTTGTAAGCCTGATATTTCCTGTCCCAACCTTCTAGTCCCTGAACTAGGACAGTCCTGGGAAGAAACCTGATTTGCTGATGCCCTGAACTTCAGTTTATAGCTCTTCTTCTATGGTGAGGAGTTTATAGGGAAATAGAGGAAAAAAAAAAAGGAAAAGAAAAGGAAAAAGAAAACCTGGCAAGTGGAGTAGTTTGGCCTTGATGGAAAGAATTTATTGACTTGAAAAGGGAAGAATGGAGAGATTACTTCCCCATCATCCTTCATTCATCGGGCTCATCGTGAGAAACACGCCCTTTTCTACCACCTTCCCTTGCCCCCAGCCTGCTTCCCTTTCTCCCTGGTTATCGAACCCACCACAGTCTGCGTGGCATCCCAGTCCGTCCCTGGAATCCTGGGCTGGGAGTGCAGCTGACATGTGAGTGTGGGAAGTGGGTGAGATTCCAGAACCCAAGGCTATTACCCCCATTTCCCACAGGGCTCCACACCCCAGTGTCTGATAAGGGTGGGATCACGGGGAAGGCACCGAAGTTTTATTAGCAGCTTCTGGCAGGCAGAAGGGCAGAGAGCTGGAGGAGAAAGCTGGAGATGGGATGGATGGGCAGAGCTGCCCTGACAGAAGATCAGCATCCAGATGAGGATGAAAACCCACAATGACATGGAGCTGGGGACAGCCCAGCAGGGCGAGATGGCAGAGCGGCACCGTTTGCTCTCCCAGGTGAGTGACTTGTCTAGTGTCTCTAGACCTTCGAGGAATTCGTCCCGCACCCCCACCTTCCACATCCTGAAGGAGAGGTGGAGCCACACAGCGTGGAGAACGTACTAAGCACTTTTCCATCCTGATCTGGGCGATATTTATAGAGGGACCAGTGACCTAGAGCTGAACGCCTACTACTGACCAGGGAGGGGACAATGTTGCTGGCACCAGGAGGGAATTCCCTGTAGGGCTGTCCCGCAGGTTCCCATCCCAGCCCCACCCCCACACTGCACTCACACCTGCTTCGACCCCAGCAGATCAGATGTGGCAGTGGGGGGGGGGGTCATGTGATGGAGAGGCAGCTATAAATAGCTGGAGGTGGGCATACTGCCCCAGACGCCTTGGGGACAGGCGAGTGCAGAGGCCTAAGGAGCTGCACTGTGGGGAGGACAGGGGCAGGCAGGCCAAGGCCCAGCTGGGGCGGGGGGAGGACGCATGGAGCGATCCCAGTCCCAGCGACATGGGGGTGAACAGAGCTGGTGGGGAAGTGCCCCCCAGTACCAGTACATGCCCTTCGAGCACTGCACCAGCTATGGACTGCCCTCTGAGAACGGGGGCCTTCAGCACCGGCCCCGAAAGGACGCAGGCCCCCGGCACAACGTCTACCCCACACAGGTAAAGTCCTGAGGGTAGGGAAGCAGTGGACAGGGACACTGTGGGGCAGGGATTGGTAAAAGTGAGGGGCTAGGTGACAAGAGAACAGTATTTATTTTTTAATAGCTTTTTAAAAATGTGCTCAAAAAACAAAAATGATTGGAAAGTCTGGGCTTGCTTAAGTGTGCACTTGGAGAGATACACATGCACATTCATAGGCCCTTTACTAACAGAATAACCAGATCCTGGGGAAGCTGGCTGAGCCACACGTGCACGAAGAGCCGGTGCTTATATAACCTCCCGGGAATGACTCTCAGAGGGGCCCACGCTGCTGTGTGCTGCAAGCCTCCCACGCCCTCAGCCTCAAGCAGACACCGGAGGGTTTCTGCCACGCAGCCTCCACAGAGCACACACACAGGAGCCCCTCTGCAGAAGCCAGAAGCAGAGTTGGGACAGAGTGGATGGCTTATCAGTGATCAGAGAGCAACCAGTGTCATAATGAGCAGAGCAATATAATCAGTGCCACAGCACTTCTTGCCTAGGATGGGCGAAGCTCTACGTTTGACCTCCAGCACCACAAAAAAAACCTCAAACTTTTAAGTGGCCAGATAGATCAAGAATATATTTAGTGTGAGACCCTTGGAAAGGTGCAGAGATGTAGTCCCAGAGGAGCTGGCAGGCTGGTTCGGGTGTCTGGGGATACGTATCCTCCAGGGGTGGAGATTGGTAGGTCATGGACTTTCAGAAGAGCAGTGAGGGTGGGCATGAGGAAAGAAAAGATTGTGAGATTGCCTTGGAGAATTTACAGAGCATGAATAGTAAGAAAGTGTGGTTCTCAGTGCAAAGAATACAGAGAGCGACAGAGGATGGAAGGTGTCTGGAGGGACAGGAAATCAGACTTTAAAAGGGTTTCTGCTTGCCAGGAGCCCATGAGTCTTAATGGTGTGGAGTGGGAAACCTATGGGGTGAACTATGCAGGGGATAACACTGGGGGTTAAGCCCTAGCCCAGCCCCAAGGGGAGTTGTACAGGATGGCATGGGGGAACTCGTTGGGGGATGGGACATAAACAACAATGCAGGACCAATCCTAAGACCAAGAGGCTTCTTGGAGACCCAGACCTTGGGACGCTGTGTGGGACTAGACGGGTGCTCCCACCCCAGCCCTGCACTCACTCTTACACCAGTGCTGGTCATTCCAAAGGACAGTGAAACAATAGCTCAGGCACTTGCTGGTGACAGAAGGGACACTGGTCAAGTGAGCATGAAGTGTCATATAGGAAAGAGTGGCAAGTTACTTTGGGGACTGAGGCAGCCCCAGTTCTACGATCTCTACTCGGGGTATTTTCTATCTATAGGTCCCAGCCAGAACTTAGAGGGAAACACGCCTCCCTCTGTCACTAGCCTCATCCCAAGGGGTAATACAGCTATGAACAGGGACAGTAGTGTGTGCCTATTCGGGATCAAGGTATAAAACTCTACTGCTTTTTATTGTGAAATCGGATCTCTTCTACCCAGGCTCTCAGATTCAGCAACATGGCCTGGCCTGACCCTGGCCCCAGAGGATGGAATTAGTGTAGTGGGGTGGGGCAGGCTGAAAGCCACCAGAGAGTTCTTCCACACCCCCCTTGTCACACATGCTGCTGTCAGGAGGGGATGGGGGTTTCCAGATCTGACAGGTGCTGCTCCTCCCTCATCACATGTCGGTTGGAACCAGTTACCAGGCTTTGGGGAGAAGTAGATTGATTTGCCTTCTCAGGCCCAGTTCCGCTTCATGCAGACAAACTCTGGAAGATGGGCTAGGAGGGCTTTATCCAAGCTTGACAGACAACCCAATTCCTAAAGGGAGGCAAAATACTCAAAGGCAAAGTGCAACTAAGTCATCTGCCCCTCAAAAGATGTACTTTTTAAAAATCAATTTAAAGAAATAAGTTGTCCAAACACTCTGTCTGCATTAAGATCCCAATGCAGCATCCATGCAGGGCATGGGTCTTAGGAAACTAGTCAAGCAGCATAGTGACACATGAAACGCCTACCTGATACAGATGCCCGTTTTTGTGTCTCTACTTCATAGTAGAAATTGGTTTCCTTCATAATAGCTACCATGAAGCAAGATTAAGACAGCTTGAGGAGTGGATGGGAAGAAGGTAGAGATGGGTGGATGAAGGAAGAGTGGGAAATGTGAGACTGGAGAGCAGAGGGGTAAGGGCAAGGATGACCATCAAAGGCTTTGCATGCAACCCTCAGTGCCCAGGATTCAAAACAGCTACTTCCTCTTGTCTCGAGTCTACTTGCTGCCCTCTGTCTATTCTTTTTGATGCTTCATCAAGACAGACCTTGATCATTCTCCTTCCGCCCAGATTTATGGCCATCACAAAGATCGATTTTTGGACAAGGAGCAGGATATAAGGATGCCCAAGAAGATGGGCTCCAGTTCTACCTTGGACAGCAAGGATGAGGACCACTATTCTAAATGTCAAGGTGATGGGGACTGAGGAATAAAGGAATCTGGACTAGGAGGTACAGGGTTTAGAAGAATAACTTGGATGCTCTATTCCATAGATGCCCCCCACACCCAGATAAAATCTGCCTCTGAATATTACCTTCACCTCGTTCCCTATTGTTCCCCCCCACCCAAGAAACAAGAGTTGTAGAAGGGAATTCATATGTGCTTGGGAAATGGATTGTGGTGTCTTTTGAAAGGACAGGGGCAGCAGCTGGCAGAGATGTAAAGACAACTCTGGTGACCATGTATAAATAACAGCCTGTGGTCCAATCTCACACCTTGTCTTCACCCATGCACTCAAAGTAGTAACTGGTTAGCTGCTTCCCTCTTTTTTTTTTTTTTTAACCCTTTTCTCTTCCTAGGCTGTATCCACCGCCTAGAGTACATGGTGAGAAGGAAGTTAGGGGAAGACTGGATCTTTCTGGTGCTCCTGGGCCTGTTGATGGCTCTGGTCAGCTGGTGCATGGACTACGTCAGTGCCAAAAGCCTTCAGGGTATGTTCTCCTTGAACCATGGCTCTCAGCTTTACCCTACACAACAGAGACTGTTTCTGGGGTTGCCACCTAGAACAAGCTAAATGTGTTTTGGTAGGGGATGCTGCACAGACGCTGGAGTCAGGTGCAACTCCAGCCTCAGGAAAGACCTAGACCCACTGCTCATGCCTCTTCTACCTGCTATCACCCAAGCAGTGGGTGCCCCTCTAATAGGTTGACCCACTTGTTCCGGTTTCCCTGGGATCTCACCATTTTCAGCATTGAAGTTCCAGTTCTGGGCAAGTTGGGTGGTTGGTCATGCCATGGCCTCTAATCAGGAGCGATAGCCTTGTTTTCAAGTGTGACTTACACAGAGTCACCAGCTACCTCTACCACAGGGAACTTGAATAGGCACGCTACCTCCCGCATGTGAAGTAACAGTGGCTCCCCCAGGGAGGAGTCAGAGAGATGCCCACGGCCTGTGGGCACAGCTGGTCTGCTGGTGGGCTCTGTGCACTTGGGGTTTGTGGTGACAGTGCCATCACTGCCTGCTCCTTCTCCATCCTCTGACTGACCCTGGTGTGTGTCCCTGCAGCCTATAAGTGGACCTATGCCCAGACGCAGCCCAACCTTCCTCTGCAGTACCTGGTCTGGGTCACCTTCCCACTTGTCCTCATCCTCTTCAGCGCCCTCTTCTGCCACCTCATCTCTCCCCAGGCTGTTGGTAAGGAATTTCTTCACCACTCCACACAGTCTGCTTCCTGCAGACCCGTCCACCTGATGTCCTCCCATCCTCCAGCCCCACCTCCAGGCTTTTGGGAGCCTCACCATTGTCTTCCCCATCACAGCTGCTTTGGCCTCCCCTCCACGGTCCTCATTTCCACTTTCATCTCTCCATTAACTCCAGGTTGAACCTGCACACAGTCTTTTTCTTAACCCTCTTAGGCTCTGGAATCCCTGAAATGAAGACGATCCTTCGAGGGGTTGTCCTGAAGGAATATCTCACACTCAAGGCCTTTGTGGCGAAGGTGGTGGCCCTGACTGCAGGGCTGGGCAGTGGAATCCCTGTGGGGAAAGAGGTGGGTCTGTTGTGACAGACAGAAGGAGAAAGAGAGTCAGAGAAACAGAGACAGAATCAAAATTAGAGGATGCCTGGGGAGCAGAAATGGGCCAAGGGAGAGGGGAGTAAAGCCAGGTTCAAAGGGCAATAAGGAGTGGAAACCCTTGGAAGGTCCTGTCCTGGGGCTGAATGAGAAACGTGAGAACAGTCTCTCAGCCTGGGCACTGTTGACATTGTGTGTGTGTGTGTGGGGGTGCTGTCCTGTGCATTGTGGGATGTTAGCAGCATCCTTGGACTTTAACCCAGGATCCCAGTAGTAATTCCCAGTCACGAGCACCAGAAGTCTCCAGACATTGCCATATATCCCCCAGGGACCCAAATTCTGTCCTGTTTGAACCACTGCCTTAGTGATAATCCACAACAATCCTTTAGTTTTCATTTGCGAAAGCAGAGACCTAGAAACAGCTGAACTTGGCTCAGCTGACAGCCGTAGGACTCACGCAGTTCCATCCCCATGTGCACCCTCGCCCCTGCGGTGCACACTCCACACAGCAGGCAGACTCATCTTTGTAAGTGGAATGGGTCCCGACTGATCTCTGGTCAAGACCTTTGTAACAGCTTCCCATGTCACTTAACATAAAATCTGAACTCACAATGGCCTGGTCTGAGCGCCACCTCTCCTGTCTCATCCTCCAGCCTCCCAGACTGCTGCCTTCACTGTGCGCCAGCCTCAAGGTTTTCTTTGCATCTCTCAGCCATACCAAGCTTGTCCCCCAGTACCCCTGTACAGAACGTTTTCCCTGCACCCTCCTGTCTCGCCGTCTCACTATCTCACTGCACTTAGGCACTGCTTGGTTCTAAACGGCCAGGGGAGCTCCCCAGACCACTTTGTCTGAGCACGTGTCCCCGTCCCTCCCACATCAATCCTGTCTTTCTCTCCTCACTCCCTCATTTGCTTCCTTGGCATTATCTGAAAAGATAGCATACAGGTTAATCATCGTCCTGCTTCTCTGAGATGAAGAGGAGAACTCCTGTCCAACTTCTGCAGTTCCAGCAGCTTGTCCAGGGCTTGGAGTTGCAAATATTAGTTTAGTGACGCCTGGAAGTCTTCCTTCCAGAAGACTGAGGCTCGGGTCTTCTCCTGTCTTCCAGGGCCCTTTCGTCCACATCGCCAGCATCTGTGCTGCTATCCTCAGCAAGTTCATGGCCATGTTCTGTGGGGTCTACGAGGTAAGGTTGAGACCAGGCAAAGGAGCAGATGCCAGCTGGTGGACAAAAGCCGCTGTGCGCACAGGGAGCCGGCTGGGGAGGGCTGCCTGCTCCAGCTGGCCATGGTGCTGAAGGGGCATTGCACTAACCCGCGCTCCCATTCCGCACCTTCGTTCAGCTGGTGCCGGTCGCCTACCTGATTTGTGTCCTGCCATGGTGGCCTGGGTCAGGCCTGCGGTCATGTTCCCCTGCCAGTCCACACGCCCCTTCTGTGTCATTTCCCCTGCCCTTCCTCCTGTGCTGCCTCGTCCCTGTTCAGTTCCCCAGCACGTCTGCCTGCCTGCCCCACCCTGCCTCCCCCTCGTCTGCCTGGCGTGCTTCTCTGTTGCAGACCCTGCCTGGGCAGCTTGACCTCCTGGTGCCGGCCTGCGCCGTGGGCGTGGGATGCTGCTTTGCGGCCCCTATTGGAGGCAAGTTTCACTTCCTCCCTACTTGGGTTGCCAGAGCCACACGTGAAAGGGGGTGGGGGCTGCCATAGCTTTGGGGTGGATGAAGCCCCATTCACCATCAGGTGGGCATCCAGGAAGTGACCGTGGATCACAGCCCCCCAGCCCCCATGCACTGATATTTTTCCACCAAAGGGCTATGTCTCCTTCTGAGACCAGTTGTCCTTTATTGATACTTTTTTTGTCTGGAGTCCTCGTTTATCTCTTCTGCTACTGCTACTTCTCACCATGAATGCCCCCATCTCCAGCCCATCTTACCTACCTGACTTCTATTTGCCTAACTTTTATTTCATTTTCTATTGTTGGCTTTGAACTAGAAGGTCACTTCCTGTTTGCCAAATTCACTGAGTTTTTCCTGGTCTGGGAGTCACAGGGGCAGTGGTATCACAGTGATTCCCTGAGACAGAGGCCTCTAACTTCACCTTATTCCCCACCCCTGCTTGTTCTCTGTCTCTGCCCCTACCCTTCTCCTGTCTGTGTGTCTCTCTGTCTGTCTCTCCCTAGTAGCAGCCGTACTATTACACTGACATGCTGACAGTGGGCTGCGCCGTGGGGGTCGGCTGCTGCTTTGGAACGCCACTCGGAGGCAAGTGCCCCTCCCGCACCAGCCCAGTTGCCTGGTTTCGCCCTCACCAAGTGCTAGACTTAGCCATTTTCTTTTGACAACAAGAACAGCTAACTTCTAGTGAGCCTTTGCTCTGTGCTTGGGAATGTTCCAAGCACTTGACACTGATTCCTGGTGAAAGCTGTATGAGTGAGATGTTGTGAAGGAAAGAATTGAACTGCTGAGAAGGCAGGTGACTTGAGCAAGGTCATTCTGTTGCAGAGTCAGAAATTAGAACCAAGGCAGTCTTCATGAGTCCCCTGTTTACATTAAAATCTTAGTATTATTCATTACTTTGACCCCCCCATGTGGTATGTTTTATAACCAGAAACTCTGAGAAAAAATTTAGCATTTTTTGTGTTTTTTATTACTGCAATTTTTATTAGTTCATGATTACAGTGTATAATGATTACATTCATCATGGAGAGTTGATACCTGTGCATAACACATCTTAATTCTGTTTTCATTCCCTTTCTTACCCCATTTTCCCTCCTTCCTCCATCTCTTAGTCCCCTTCCTTTTTGCAAAAGATCTCCCTGAAAGAACATGGGTGTTTCAACGGGCCTTTCTTAGATTGTGGTGAGCTTTAACAAGGGAGTCTTATAGTGGGAGATTTATTTATTTATTTATTTTTGTGGCACCAGGAATCAAACTCACAACCTCACACTTGCCAGACAGGTGCTTATGCTACTGAGCTAAATTCCCGGCCCTACTTTTTTTTTTTTGTTTTGTTTTTTTTTGTTTTGTTTTGTTTTGCGGCACCGGGGATTGAACTCACAGCCTTGCGCCTGCCAGGGCAGGCGCTTAAGCCACTGAGCCAAACTCCCGGCCCTGGTTTTTTTGAGGCAGGGTCGCACTATGTAGCTCAGGTTGGCCTTGCGCCGCGTTGCAGCCCAAGCTGGCCTCGAACTCACAATACTCCGCCTACCTCAGCCTCCCGAGTGCTGGGATTAAAGGCGTGCGCCACCACGCCCGGCTCCGGCCCTACTTTTTTGAGGCAGGGTCACACTATGTAGCTCAGGCCAGCCTCGTGCTCACATTGTAGCCCAGCTAGCCTCGAACTCCTACCTTAGCCTCCCGAGTGCTGGGATTAAAGGTGTGCACCACTACACCTGGTTTATAGTGGGAGTTTTAAAGGAAGATATTGTCTTGATAGCAATTTATAGCTGAGTTTAGCTCTTTCTATGCATATAAGGCAAATGGTAGTCTTTTGGATTATTTTTCTTATCACGGGTAAGAAACGGACTAGTTCAGAGAAGCCAGTTCTATTTATTCACCATTTGTAGTTAGGGTCACAGGGGCAGGGATTGTCTGGATCGTTCACTAGATTCAGTGGTGATTAAAAAAAAAAAGCTACCAAGTTGATAACTGAAGGAACAAAACTGCAGGAAGACCATATGTATTTTAAATGGCCACCTGCTAGAGTTACAACAATGTAATCAATCTTTTTATGGAGGTGTCTTCCAGGCAGCTAAAATGCCTCAGCTCTAGAATAACATGGGTAAGAGTTCACAGTTAATGAACATGCATTGTGTCACCCTGTGCTGACACTGTGCCTGGGCAGCCCGAGATCCAGGGACCACATGAGCTGCCAGTATCTGGATGGCACTTCTGATATCAGCTGCACTTATTAGAGTCATTAGTCCTCGTCAGGAAAGGGCAGTGTGTTTGAATTCCTACACTGGTTAAAGTTCACTGTTGCATTTATACCCACATTCACCTTTGTTTACTCTTTAGCCTTCCAAATCCAGAAAGTCTAAAGAATAATTTTAGATGGGAAGAATTTCACAACCAGATTCTTTTAAAGTGAAGATAATATGCATTCTCTTCCTAAAATTGGGATTTCTGAGATACACGAGGAAGGTTCTTCTCCATGCCATGGAGGGTATGGGAAAGGTAGAGTCCCAAGGAAAGTTACAGAAAGAACATTACTCTTACACAAGAAACTGCTAAGCACTTGGAAGTTAAGGTGTCTGCTCAGGCTATCTGTATATTAAGAGGCAAATGATAATTGTACCTGCAGGTGGAATTATCTGATTTATTTTGTAAGGAATATCTGATTATTTTGTAAGGAATATAGAATAATTCTGAAAGAAGAAATGAGCATTATGATCATTTATTCACAGTATAAGCAATTAATTCATTGCATAGATGGAAGAAATATATTTCAGCATTCTACTGACATGACAAATGTCTGTTTACTGCTATTATGGGCTAAGAGCTGTGCTCAGTCCTGTGTTCCCAGGGTGGTCACAGTTAGATGAGGAGACAGACAAACGGCTCCTCACAGCCCAGATGAGTGGCCCAATGGCAGCCTGGGCAAAGTGTGGTGGGAACTTTCTGCCAGGCTTCCAGGGGAGCCCATGAGGCTTTACAAAAGAGGTAATGTTTGATATGAGGCTGAGTTAATAGGAACTTTGTTTGTTTGTCTGTTTGTTTTTGGTACTGGGGATCGAACTCGTGAACTTGCACTTACGAGGCAAGCACTTGAGCCACTGAGGTAAATACCCGGCCCTAATAGGAACTTTCAAGGAAGACAGTGAGGTGGGGCATTTGGGGCAGAAGAAAGAATATCCAAAGATCTGGGGAATTATCATTACAGTAGATATTACAAAAGGAAATGGGAAGAGTGTAGGAAATGCATCTGGACAGGTAAATGGAGGGATGCAGGTTTTACTCTTTAGGATAGGATTTGTCCAAGTGCATTTTACACAACATGGCGTTATAGGTGTAACGTGTAAAAATGGTTCCAACGTCAAATCATTGGAAAGTGCTTTGTTAAACAAGGAGTTTTTAAAAAACCAGAAAAGTTGTCAAAACGTCTGATACACTGACATAATAATGAGCACCCAAAATGTGGCTATAAGCAGCATTTCCCAGGGCACCCCTTCTGCAGGGACTGTCTCATGGGGAGCATAGTATCTCATGGACCTGAGTTTGGGGAAATGCTGTTGTGAGTGAAGTGAAACCACAGACAGGTTTTGAACAAGGAAGTGATACAGCCAGCTCTGCCTGTCTATCCAATCCCTTTGGCACATGTGCACAGGACAGAGCTGGCCTATGGATTAACAGGATTAATCTAAGATTAACAAGAAGACTATTGTCATAGTCTTGATTCTGGATGACAAGAAGCTGAGCCAGGCAGAGGCACAAGAGATCGAGAACAGGCCGATAAATATGAGCAGTATAAATTCAAATCCTTGTGACCTGTTGATTGGTTTTATGTGAAGACAGGAGGGATAAGAGAAAGAGGGACCGAGGCTAACACTCAGGCTTCCAGCAAAGGCAACGGGATGGATAGTGATGTTGGTAACCAGTGTGGGGAATAGGGGTGGTGAAGCAGGGCTGGGGGAGAGTGGATCAATCTTACTTACTTTGAGTGCTTTGAGTTTGAAGTGCTCTGTGGCAGATTCCTGGGTTACTAAACAGGTAGCTGAGACCAAAAGCCAGGAACAGGGCTGAAGACATAGGTTTGCGAGTCAGTAGCACGTGGGCATTGCTGACACCATGGGCATCAGGGAAACTGAGAGAGAAAATGTGCCTGTGAGCAGCAAGGGTCAAAGACCAAGCACAGGGCCCTGGGTTAGAGAGACGCGGGAGACAGCAAGAAATCAGAGGAGGAAGCTGCGACAGGAGAACAGCAGCATTCCAGACCTGAGAGACGAGAGTCCCCAAAAGCTGTTTGTGTTTTCGAAACTTTGTTTCCTTCTAGCAGCACATTTTCTGTTTGGCTGAGGCTAATATTAAAATTAGCTTTCATTCCTGAGCATACGGTGACAGACTGCGAGGGAAAGTGTCCCAGATCCATTTTATGGGAAAGAAAACCTAGCCCAGGATTTCAAAAAAAAAAATTGTTGTCAAATATTCGTAAGTTGGATAGTTTTACCCAGGAAATCAAAGCTGACTTTACTTTTATTACGAACAAGAAAGGAGACAGAGGGCTGGGGATTTCGCTTAGTGATACAGCGCCTACCTGGCAAGGGTGAGGTCCTGAGTTTGATCCCCAGTACCAGAGAGAGAGAGAGAGAGGAGAAAGGCCTACTCCACACACTGGGTCACATCTTCCTTGTAGGCTCTAGGAAGGCATTCCTGGTGGGATTTGAAGAGGACAGGACAGGTGGCCAGGAAACCAGGGCTCCCCTGCTTAGTTCCATTTCTGTTATTCCACTCATTCTGTTCTCCTCTTCTTTCTTCTTTCTCCAGTTGTTTCCTGTCTTCCCCTGCTCGTCTCTAGAACATGCACTTGGCACTGACTATGTGCCAGGCATGAAGTAGGTGTTGGTTTCTAGGAATTTTACTATCTTAGGGGAAACTCAAAAATGTGCACAGAGAAGTAGATCAGAAAGTGGCAAGTGATCTAATAATCTAAAATCCTGAGAGCATAAGATCAAGGATGGATGGTTCCTACCTGAAGATGAAGACTGGGAATGGCTTTTCAGAGGGGGTGACATCAGGGCTGACCACTGAAAATTCCCTGTTAGCATGTAGCAACAGCTGCGTGAGGTGTGCCCACCAGGCCACCGTCCACTTGCTGCTCATGACTCGGTGACAGTGAACTATGCCCTGTAGGAGAGAAGGTAGAGAGAGGTATGGAGGAATTTTAGAGATGTGATTCGTGAATGCAAATTAGGGAGAAGAAAATTTCCAGCAAGTGAGATGCTTCCTTAAGGAGGAGGCAGGCAGCAGGTTGTGGACAACCCAACAGCTGTTCACCTTGGAGACAAAGAAGGTGGCAGATCTTGCTATGTTTCTGATTTATTTTGCAGCCAAGGCTTATTATTAGGGGCTACATTTCCCTGGTTCTCCTTCCTTATTTTTGATGACACTCAGGAGCATTTTAGATAATTCCGTTACCAAATTTTACTTTGCATTGAGTCAAAATCCAATCTTTTCAGTCTTAGTATTGGGGTGGGGGTTGGGACAGGATCTCCCTATATAGCTGAGGCTGGCCTTGAACTCACTATGTAGCTCAGGCTGGCCTTGGATTTGAAATGGTGCTGCTGCCTCAGCCTCCCAAGTGCTGGGATTACACAGGCTGTTTTCTTATGGGTGTGTTTGTTTTTTGTTTTTTGTTTTTTTTTTTTTCCCACACCTTCCTTTTGTGATAGATCTTTCTCCTCATTTTGTCTCACAAACAATACCAGCGAGAACTTCTAGTTGGCTTTCCTTTCACCCACCTTTCTTAAACATGATTGCTTTTATCTTCGTCTAGCCGTGGTTTCTCCCTTTGCTTTAGTTCCTTTAAATATGATTTCCTATATTTTTAAAAGTTGGATGACTCCTCTGCTTTCATTTCATGGAATATTGAGTACTGTACCATCTTTCTTATTTCTCAGTGAAGTCGCCCCCATGGGGCATGGTAGCCAGGGTGGAAGGGTTGTCAAGAATCCCAGCATATTCTGAGCTCTGCATAGCGACTCTGTTGAGCACCTGCTCTGAAAACTTCCTCCCTTTAACTTTCTGCAGAATTTTTCAACTTCCTTTAAATTCCCATGGATACCTAATAGTTGTGAACTCCAGTCAACCCTACATACTAAGGGGTGAGGAGGCCATGGTCACTGGAGCCTTATGTTTTGGGTTTTGGGGTTGAAGACCCATCCATTTCCCATCTTCTCTATTTCTTATTCAACCACATCCCCATTCTGACTTTAAAAAAAAAAAAAGATAAAAGTCTGGGCAGTGTGTACCTTACAGCACAGAAGACCGAGAGATCGTACTTTCCACTGCTGCTTCCCCAGACTCAAGTTGCAGCAGAAGCTCCTCAGGTCCATGTGATGGTGGGTAGGAAGTGACTGCACCTGACCCAGCTTTCCTGACTCCTTAGGAGTGCTCTTTAGCATCGAGGTCACCTCTACCTACTTCGCTGTGCGGAACTACTGGCGAGGATTCTTTGCAGCCACATTCAGTGCTTTTGTGTTCCGTGTGCTGGCCGTGTGGAACAAGGATGCTGGTAACAGGGAAGGCCAAGGGAGGAGGTGTGACTTTGGGACACTGGTGAAGACGGGGCGAGGAGGGGATCTCTGGGGGTGGGGGCATGTCTGAAAAGAAATGTATGGCAGCACTTGGAAAGCGGGACCCAAGGTGTAGGACCAGAATCTAGGTCAAGGAGGGGGGCAGGTACAGCCATTCAGTGGTTCTGCATAGAAAAAAAGAAATTAAAGAGGAGAAAGTAGGATTGGAAGGAGGAAAGAGGGAATGCTTGAAACTGATGACCTCTTTTCCCTATCTGTGACTTTCTGTGAAGCTGCCACCAACATTGCTTTTCCTCTTGTAGTTACCATCACAGCTCTGTTCCGAACCAATTTCCGAATGGACTTCCCCTTTGACCTTCAGGAACTCCCAGCTTTTGCTGTCATTGGGTCAGTGGGGCCACCTGCTGTGGGTGTGGTGAGCAGGGAGTGGGTGAGGCTGTGGGCTGGAAGGGACCCAAGTTGGGCGGAAGGTGAGGTGAACATAGGGAAGGTATAAATCGCCAGGGAAGAGGTGCAGAAAAGGAAAGTAGGTGCTGGCCTGTGTTGCCCAGCAGTCACTGGGTCTGAGGGATGTGAGTCTCATGTCTGTAAGTTTCCAACCCTGTAACTTACACCTTCAGGATTTGCTGTGGGTTCCTGGGAGCGGCATTTGTGTACCTGCATCGCCAAGTCATGCTCGGTGTCCGAAAGCACAAGGCCCTCAGCCAATTTCTTGCTAAGCAGTGAGTCACTGCCCTTCCCTTGCCCTACCTACTTACTTTCTGGTTTGTCTCAGAGTTCCTCCCTTTTTAATCTTTGGGGAAGGCATTAAATGCCTTTAGGTGTATGCATTAAAACAGCAGGCAGCTCTGTGAGTGGGGGGCAAGATGTAAGGGCTTCTCTATAAAGATTATATGTTTTGGCAAAGATAATGCTCTCTGCTGAAAGAATTGTGCCTGTGGTTGACTATGGGAAACTTCAACTCACCAGAGTTCAGCACTGGGGTTGGCTAAGCTGGGGAGAGGCTCTGTTTCTTTTTCAGCCGCCTGCTGTATCCTGGAATTGTTACCTTCGTCATCGCCTCATTCACCTTCCCACCAGGAATGGGCCAGTTCATGGCTGGAGAGGTCAGCTCTAGGGGAACCTGAGGGTGGGGTTCAGGACACTATACCTAAGCCAGGAAGGAAGAGGGCAGCTCAGGTTCAGCTTCTGTAGTTTTGCCCCAGGATCAACACCCTCCCTGAGCAAAGGGCAAAAGAGACCCCTGAATAGTGAGGTTGGGGAATGAGTTCTTTAAAAAAGGGAATACAATAGATCCCCAGAGAGCCTGCTCCCTCTGCTTCTTCCCCAAACAGCTGATGCCCCGGGAAGCCATCAGTACCCTGTTTGACAACCATACATGGGTAAAACATGAGGGTGACCCCAAAAGCCTGGGCCAGTCAGCTGTGTGGATTCACCCCCGAGTCAACGTTGTCATCATCATCCTTCTCTTCTTTATCATGAAGGTACTGTGGCCCCACTGTGGACCCCCAAACCTCTGTTTTCAATCAAGCAACCCAGGGCTTGCATAGGGTAGGAAGGAGAATATATCTGGTCTGTATCCGACCTAAAAAATGTCACTAGGAAATCATGGTATGAATAAGTTGCCCATCTCTAGATGTGAACCACATCTGGGTTAATTGCTCCATTCATGTCAACTCAGTGATGCTGGCATAATTATAATAACCCTTCTAATAGTTCCACTTGTTATCTTATTAAGGCATCACAACAGCCACATAAACAAGGCAAGACAAAGTTTAGCAATATAGACAACGGTGTCAAAACCTCAGATTAATTAGCCAGGTTCCTCCCACACGTTAGGTAATTAGGTACTTTATTCTCCATGTATTTTTCATTTTCAGGTGATTAGCACACACATTCACCCCTCCCCGTCTGTGGGTAATCTCTTTTCTGGAATTTCAAAAGAGATGACAATATTTAAATCAATTTTATTAGTGACTCTAAGTAATTTTTATAAATGTTATTATTCTCTAGGTAGTGAGGCTCTGAGGATTTTGCCACGCTCAGACTGTTTTCTCCTAACTTCAATTAGGAGATGAAAGCTGACTTTTTTTTTTACATCTGTTCTTTTCATACCTGTCCGTCAAAGATTATATATTTATAGCCTTCTCAGTTACTGCCTTATACAAAGACATTTTTTATTTCCACCCTTGGTTGTGACATCTGTCACAATTTTCTTTTTTATTTTTTGATAATTCCCCTTTTCCTGATAGTATGGCTTGCCTAAGTGATCCAACACTTTCCTTTGTATATTACAGTTTTCATGCATGTCTGTCCATACTGAACTTTCATGCTTTTGAGTACCTTGTCATTAACTTCTTTCTTATACCTTTTATGAATCTACATTTTTCCAGCATGAGTCACTAAGTTATATTTATATTATTATTACAATGCAATGGATTTATTTATTCATTTATTCAAAACTGTTATTAAGCACTTATGTGTCAAGTGCATAATACTTGATCATTTGTCTTTGTCTAATCTTACGCTTACAGCTGAAAAAACTATTTTAAAACCAGGCATAACAGCTCACATCTATAATCCCACTATTCTGGAAGTTTCAAGCAGAAGAAACCTAAATTTGAGCCCAGCCTGGATAACTTAGAAATTTAGCAAGACCTTAATGTGAAAAGGGCTGGGGATGTAACTCAGTGTGACGGTCCTGAGTTCAGTCCACAGTACCACAAAAAGGTTTTTTCCTACTCGTTTCAACTTTTTCAGTGTTTGTATAATCAATTAGAGGTACCACATGCTTCGCACATGAGGTTTCAACTTATACTCTCAGGGTTAGTGCGGCTTTCTTAAAGCTCTATTTGTGTATGTTCTTCCCTGAGCCACTTGAGGTGGGTAAATTGGATTTATAGATTCCATATTTTGTATATTCACTTCACTAATTTATTCCTTATTTATTTTTACCTTCAAAATATTTGACATTTTTCATAAAGAAATTCTCAGTGTCTTTTAGGGATTTGATTTCTGGACTTTCATTGTAGAGTTTTGATCTCCTCCAATTTATAAATCCTAGCTTCCCATACTGGTCATTGACTCTATAAACCCATTTGTAGTTTTATTCTCCAGTGATGAGAACTGTGTTTTTCTGTATTTCTCTAGACTGGGCCAAATGGTAATATTGGGGTCATGCATACTGTTAAAATGTAAAAATCGTCTAAAGTTTTACAGAAACAAAATACTATATATTTCTCCCCTCACCTCATTCTACCTTCCCAGATTTCTAGTTATGTATCTGCATTCCACTTCATGGATTAAACCCTACTTGGATGATATAGAATGATTCAGCTATATATTGCTATGATTAATTTCTCACTGAATTATACCCTTGTTAATGTTTATATCATAAGTGTATCAGAAAAAAAACCCTACTTTCTGGGTTGCATTTCAGTCTTAACAGTTTGCAGCAGGTCTATAATACTCTATAGTACTTATAAACATAAAAGCATTTATTGCTACAACCACATTATATTACTACTTATTACTGTTTCCTAACGTTTCCCACAGTTAGATTTAAAAGTCCCTGAGGTTTTCTGGCAGGCTGGTCAGTGTAAACTGGTGAGATTCTCAGTTCAGCTCTTCCATAACATTAATGAAGGGAAATCCTGTCCTTTATCTCAAGAGGTAGCAAGTATCATTGTGTTGTAAATCAAGCTATTCATTGCTGGGCATGGTGGCACCTGTCTGTAATCCCAGCACTCGGAGGCTGAGGTAGGAGGCTCATGCATGGGGAGTTCAAGACCAGCCTGGGCTACAAAATGAGTTCAAGGCCAGCCTGAACTGCATAGTGAGACCCTGTCTCAAAAAATAGGGCTGGGGATTTAGCTCAGCGGATTAAGCGCCTGTCTGGCTGGCACAAGGTTGTGAGTTCGATTTTCGGTACCAAAAAAAAAAAAGAACGAAAGAAAAAAAAAGTCAAGCTATTTACAGTTCCATCCTCTCCATCTCTCTTTTAATAAGTCTAATGGTCAAATATCATCAATTCTCAACCTAGCCTGATGTTCTGTAGAATTCTTTCTGCTGCTCTTCCTATCATTCCTCTGTGAAGGGCCTGTCTATATTTAGAGTCTATGATAATTGGTCTCTAGTTTCCCAGGTGTAGAATTGGGTGTTTAGGAGTTGTTTTCCACATCACTTCTGGGTCTGTTCTTTCAGGTGCCAACAGCTAAAAGAGTCCACTTATCTCCTGTGTGATTCTTTGTGCTGCAGGAGTAGATGACTTCAGTGCCCTCTGATCCTCACTCTGTTTGCACACATATCTTGGAGATAATCCAGTTTCTCCTCTAAAATCAGACCCCATTGGTCATCTATAATCTATACTACTGGAGTTTCAGATTATCTCGAGCCTATAAATCTCTTACGGTTTTTATGTACTTATCACAAAGAGATGGTGCCTAATAGTTCAAGAGGTCTCAAACTGTTCGATGTCACAATCACTTAAGAAGCTTAAACTACAAGTGCCTAGAGTCATGTCGTCTGTAGGGTCTGGTCGTCTTCATTTCAAACACATTCCTAGGGATGAGCACTACTGTTGTGTATTTTAGTAAATATTAGCTCTGAGGAGCTTTTTCTGCTCTCTGTGAATACTGTTTGACCACTTTATGGTCCATCTTCCTTCTCTCCCTTCCTCCTTCCTATATCACAGCTACATTTACTAGGCATTGTGCCAGTTCATTCTCTCTTTTGAAATTTCAGTCTATATTCTCATCTTGGACATTTAATTTTACATCTTTAATTCTTTTAAATAGGTATGTTCTGACATGAAGAAGTATGTTTTGCCTCAGTTGAGTAGTCCTGGGATGAAGCTTTCTGAAAATCTGCATTGCTACCTCATGAGTTCAGCCTTGGCTGAGGAGAATTAGAGAATTAAGAAATTTATTTCCCATTAGTTTGCAGTGCAACTGAAGCAATGTAAACGTTTTTTTTTTGTTTTTTTTGTGGCACCAGGGATTGAACTCACAACCTCGCGCCTGCCAGACAGGCACTTAAGCTACTGAGCCAAACTCCCGGCCCTAGTTTTTTGAAGTAGGGTTGCACTATGTAGCTCAGGTAGGCCTTGCGCTCACGTTGTAGCCCAAGCTGGCCTCGAACTCACAACGCTCCGCCTACCTCAGCCTCCCGAGTGCTGGGATTAAAGGCGCGTGCCACCACGCCCAGCTTAAATGTTTTGAATATTTTAATCTTGTCCGTTTGTTTGAACATCTATTACCATCTTATAGCTAATTAGTTTGAGATCCTTTTCTAACATTGATTTATTTGTATTGGAAGTACATATGTATATAAAACTGTTGCTTCATTTATGTGTTATGTTTCATACTTTTATTTCTTTGGCAAATATTTCAGAAGTTCAATCACTACTGCCACTTTTCCTTTTCCATTGTGTTTCTCAGTTCTTTTCATTCTTTGCCTGAGAATGTACATGCTGCATTTGCTACAACTCAACTTCTGTTAAGATACTGCCTGATGAAATTGACCTTGGAGATGTCTTCCATTGTATTAGCTGACTAATCAGGCTCTCACTTGGTCCTTTCAGTCCACCAAGAACAGACTTGAGTGTGGGGAGGCTGCTGGGAATGGAACCCAGGGCTTAGCACATGCCAGGCAGGCGCTCTACCACTACACTCCTTGTCCCAGATCTAAGTTTTGATCTTCAGTTAAGGTGATTTGATGTGACAGCAAATGACACAGGCAGAACACTCTTCCTTCAAGTTTCCCCTGTGAGGTTTGCCATATAGGTGGCTTTATAACACTAACCTAGTCACACAGTAAGTCACTAGGGCTTTAGTGTCTGCCACGGAGATCTGGGGTCTCATTTTCAAAAACATTACCAAGGAAAGGACTCCTCTGGCTTCAAGAGTTTCAGGTTACTCTCCAGGAGGAAACTTTCTAGGCTGAGTAAGGACAGTGGCTTGGGGTCCTCTCAGGGGAGTGAAAGAAGGATCTTTTGGGGTTGTATTCCTTTTTTGAGAGTGTGCCAAAAGGAAAACACGGTCACTCAAATTAGAAGAGATCTGTGTTAGATTCTCTTATCCTGTTATCTTTGGTGATCTTGCAGCCTGAGAGTGCCAAGTTTTTTGGTTCTGAAGAAAGGGAGACAGGGTGCTTCCAGAAGAATTAGCTACCCCAGAATTTCTATAATGACCCCTGAAGTGGGAAGGAGGAGGACAGCAAGAAGGGAGTGCACTGGTGCATGCTGGGTGGAGTAAAGAGGGTGTTCTAATGCTTCTTTCCCACCCTAGTTTTGGATGTCCATTGTGGCCACCACTATGCCCATACCCTGTGGAGGTTTCATGCCTGTGTTTGTGCTAGGTAAGTTCTGATGGTATCTTATTGGTAGCTGTAATCTAGGGTACTGAGGAACAAGGAGATACCCTAGATGTTGGGAATTTGCATTTGTTTTTTTTTTTTTTTGTTTTTTTTTATACCAAGGCTCGAACTCACGACCTTGCACTTGCCAGGCAGGCGCTTATGCCGCTGAGCTAAATCCCCTGCCCTGCATTTGGTCTTACCACTCAAGAGAGATTATCTTGAAAATTTAAAGCGGGGCGTGGTGGGGCACACCTTTAATCCCAGCACTCACACTCGGGAGGCTGAGGTAAGCGGAGCGTTGTGAGTTGAGGCTGGCTTGGACTACAATGCGAGTGCAAGGCCAGCCTTAGCTACATAGTGTGACCCGCCTCAAAAAACTGGGGCTGGGGGTTTGGCTCAGCGGCTTAAGCGCCTGCCTGGTGGGCGTGAGGTTGTGAGTTTGATCCCCAGTGCCACAAAAAAAAAAAAAAAAAGAAAAGAAAAGAAAACTTAGAGAATGAGGAACTTGGATCTCACAGACTTTTCTTTCTTTTATCTTCCCTTTAGGAGCTGCATTTGGAAGGCTTGTGGGAGAAATCATGGCCATGCTATTCCCAGATGGTATCTTATTTGATGACATCATCTACAAAATTCTCCCTGGGGGCTACGCAGTAATTGGTGAGACACATTCCCACCCTCCAGTAACCAATCTTGGAGAATCCCGAATCCCCACAATCAAAGTCTCCCAGTACATCTTCAATCCAGAGTACACGATATGGTTTTAGTTTAATGCTGTTTAATTCACCTTTTATTCAAATACTCGACCCATTGCTCTGACTCTCATGATCTCTTATTGCACTTCTTTGAACCTTGGTTTCCTCGTGTGAAAAGTGATAACAGGGATATTACATGAGGAAGAAAGAATGAAAACACCTGGGATTATCTCTGGGTGTCTAGTGAGGGTTTTCCTGTCCTTCCTAAGAATCATGGACACAACAGTGCAGGTGACTACTCAGGTGCATTCAACCCGAGACGTGCTGATATTGATGGGGACTAAACACAGCTGTAAGAGCTGACAGACATGAGCCATGGGCTTTCCTGGCCACTTGCTTCCTGGATAACCATGGAGCAAGCCAGCTGCCTTTCTGAGCCCTAGTTTCTTTATTCTAACATGACTCCTGAAATAGGGTTATTCTAAAAGTGACCATGGTAGTCCCCAGAATTATTATGCCCCCTCCATGTTTCCCATCCTTGCCAAAATCCCATAACATCTAATCTTCCCCTGAATGAGAACCAGTAAACCAGCCACATAGCTCGAATGGCACCTACTTCCATCATGGTTCCTTTATAAAACCTACCATGAGCAGCTAGCATCTGCTCTTACTCTCTTGCTTCATACCTCTCAGGTGTCCATCCACATCTTTCCTGGTCTATGTGTCCCCATATACACAGCCTACGATAGTGCATGTTCTGAGGTATTTTATATGTCCCATTCAGTAGCATCCTACTTTCAATATTTTCCTTTTGTGACTTTTTCTTGTTACATTTTCACATTGCCTGCCCCAATATTTTTCCCGCAGGATATCTACCTCATGTTTGGGTCAATGAGAAAATAACTGAAAAATAAAAAAGATAGATTCTATCTTCAGTGAGGTTATAGAATCATAAACTGTTAGATCCGCAAGGGCTTTAGAATTCATTTAATGACCCCTTTGCTCCATAGAGCAGGGATTTCAAAACAATTAAATTCTATTTATATGGTTGAAACACAGACTCAAGAACTGATGCAGGTCTCATTGCTCCAATTCCACAGCACAGTTCTTGGGTTTTCCTTTTATTCATTCATTAATTGTTGGCATCAACACTTAAGGGCCAAGATATTATGCCATAGTGGGGTTTTAAAATGCTCAATTAAGAACAGTACAAACTTTTAAAAGCAAAGAATGGATAAGACATCACTGTCTTCATATTACAAGATAGCATTTTTGGCATATGCAAAGATTTTGTGATTTTACCAGACATAATAGAATAGAATCAAAAGCATAATTTTCTAGCAGGTCAGCATGCTAGCCCCTAGTCTTGACAAAGGTGTGGACTCTGACCAAGGTACTGCTTCCCATTCTGTGTCATTCCTACCAATTCTGCATATATCCTTCATGGCAGGAAAGCAATCCTAACCTCTTGACATATTCCTGTGTCATTCTAGGAGCAGCAGCCCTGACGGGTGCCGTGTCCCATACAGTCTCCACAGCTGTGATTTGCTTCGAATTAACGGGTCAGATTGCTCACATCCTACCCATGATGGTGGCTGTTATCTTGGCCAACATGGTGGCTCAGAGCCTGCAGCCTTCCCTCTATGACAGCATCATCCAGGTCAAGAAGCTACCCTACTTGCCTGACCTTGGTTGGAACCAGCTCAGGTCAGGGGCATTAGCAGGAATTAGCTCAGACTTCCTGGGGGATGGGAGGTTCTGAGGCTGAGACTGAGGTCAGGGTCAATGTTGAGAAGCACTGTTTTGCATTAGTTTCTTGTTTCCACGTACATAATAAATACTGTGAGTGACCAAATGCACATCCAACCTCACTGGGGAGAATGGAAGGAACAACAGCAAAGGCCCAGGCATACGGTGGGGCTAACTCCCTGTGTTTTCTCCCTCCATAGCAAATTTACAATCTTTGTTGAGGACATCATGGTACGTGATGTGAAGTTTGTTTCAGCTTCATGCACATATGGGGAACTGCGAAACCTGCTCCAGGCCACCACAGTCAAGACTTTACCACTGGTTGATTCAAAAGGTCAGTGAGAAGGAAAGAAATCGATTCCTGAGCTGCTGACCTTAACAGAGTTACAGAGAGGTAGAGCACACTGATGTGGGCTTGTTTTTAGGGGCCAGCAAACCTGCTGCAGGAGGCCCATCCTGTACTCTTCAGGGATATAATGTTCCTCAAGAAAGGAAAACTGCAGATAATATCACACGCACAAGAAAACAGTTAAAAGTCCATCCAAAGAAACACGATTGATTGTTAGTATTCAAGGCAGCCATGTTCCATAAAGTCACCATGAATGTGGAGTTACTGGAAACTACTAAACAATTACTTTTAGGGGAAATGCAGGGATCAAGCCTCTGGTCACACCATTTTGTCAACTAATCAATACATTACCTCATTTATGTGTGTTTCACATGTGTTTAACATGCCTTGTTCCATAGATACTGCTGAGGTATTAACATAGAACTTATAGCCAACGCCACTATCATCATACCTGAATGGAGCTTACCTACCACACATTTTCTCAGTAAGGTACATCGCAGCCTCTTTATGCTCAGGAACACCAGGCAGCACTTTAGTATTATGTTTGGGGCTGTTTTAAAAAGCAAAAGCACCAACACAAAGCACAGAGATGTGAAAAGCCTAGCATTAAATAAGCTGCAAACAGAACCCTCTTTCACAGGCCTCAAACTGAAATGAGAGGGCTAGGCGCTGTTATGTTCCATTCCAGCTGGGAACATGAGCGTCAGGCAACTCAGTTTTTGTGTGTGTGTGTGTAGCTTTACACATGTCTGTGAATGACACCAAAAGCACCTGTAGTATTGATTTTGGGTTATGATTGTATATTTTAGTGAGAGGATCGGTTCACAAATAGGAACGCGTGAGTAGTGAGGATGTGCTGTGAATCTCATGGCCCTTTACTACTTAACTAAATCACACCTGTTCTCAGTGCCCAACTTAAAGAAGATAGGAAACTGCTCCCTATGAAAGAGTGAATGATCTGAGTAAAGGATAATTTTTCATTTCTCTATCTTTCTTGCCCACCTCCAGCACTTCATCCTGCTTTTTATTATTTCTTCCTCTGTTTTGTGTATATATATATATATATATATATATATATATATATGTCTTATTTTCTTCCAAGATTAGTATTCCTTGAAGGTAGAGACAGTAACGTCTATATTTCCAGAGTGTTTTGTTCTATGCATTTACTGGATAGTCAGTAAATACTTCTCTAGTGTTCAAATTAGTGCAATATATGAAAATGATATAGCATTACTTGGAGGCATTAATATGGCCAGTTCTGATATCGGATAATCAGAGCACCCAAAAATTTCAAATTACATTAACTCTAATATCTCCTCTAAGCTCAAACGCTTTTTTGTTTTTTCGGCACTGGGGATCAGACTTACAACCTCGTGCCTGCCAGACAGTTGCTTAAGCCACTGAGCCAAACTCCGACCCTGGTTTTTTGAGGCAGGGTCATACTATGTAGCTCAGGCTGGCCTTCTGCTCCCCTTGTAGCCCAAGCTGGCCTCGAACTCAAAACGCTCCTCCTACCTCAGCCTCCTGAGTGCTGGGATTAAAGGCGTGCGCCACCACGCCCGGCTCATTCAAACAACTAAGTGCCTTCCACAGTGGCTCTTTGCTGGAGCAATGTAGTGATAAAAAATAGACATGAAGGACTTGGATTTTTCACATGGTGAAATGTCAGATGTGTAAAGTGGACCCGTTTTTTCCTCCTACGGTAGAAGACGGGAACTTACCTTGCTGGTAGACTTCTTCCAAAGTGTGTTCACGTCTCAGCTTATGTGAATGGCATTTCTTGTTTCATTCTATGTGGATAGCATTGATCAGCCTATTTTAATACCAAGGTCACCAAATGCCTGTGTAAGGGCAGCATCCAAATAAGTACATCTCACCATCAATCCGTGTGCTGCCAGTTGGGTCTGTAAATGCTAAACAACTGAAATAAAAGAGAGTCAATGAGATTAACCCCGGAGGATTTTTGAAATGCTTTTTTGGGAAGAGGAGGGCAAGCGCTGGAAAAGGGAGGCACTCTGGGCGTTTACTGCACAGGGTCGGTGGTGCAGGGGCGTGGCAGGGTGTGGGCAGGACTCGGGTTGAGCGTGGTGAATTTCCCACAGATTCCATGGTATTGCTGGGCTCGGTGGAGCGCTCAGAGCTGCAGTCCCTTCTGCAGCGCCACCTGTGTCCCGAGCGGAGGTTGCGGGCAGTCCAGGACCTGGCGCGGAAGTTGTCCGAGCTGCCCTACGACGGCAAGGCGCGGCTGGCGGGGACCGGGCTCCCGGGCGGTGCGCCAAGGAGCAGGCCTGAGTCCTTTGCCTTTGTGGACGAGGATGAAGAGGAGGACCTCTCCGGCAAGACCGAGGTGATCGAACCTGGAAGGACTAGGGAGCCGGAGCGAGGGGGGAAGGAAAGAAAAGGGTCGGCAGGGGGCGCCAGCGATGTCTGCAGCCCTTGACGATGGCTAGGCTGGTCTGCCACGGGTGCAGTAAAGTAGGGAAAGGCAAGAACATGGTGATGAGTGAAAACGACACAGTTCTGGATCGGGGGTCAGAGAGGCCAGTGCCTCTGAGTCTAGCCAGCCACTTAAGGAGATAACGTCGAGATGTGTATCTGTGAGAATTCAAAGGAATCTAGGCATTCCGAGCCTGGGGAGGAACAGAGTTAGACAAGACTCCAACTGGTAAGGGAGTGAAGCTTCAAGCAACTTTTTTCCTGACACCAAGAATTTCTGCTGTTTCTTTCAGCCGCCTCTTCCTCCTCCACCACCCTTTCCGAGTGCTCCATCGTCCCCTGAAGAGCCCAATGGGCCCCTGCCAGGCCCCAAACAGTCACCCGAAGCCCCAGAACCTGCAGGTGAAGACCTCCCTGCATGCCTTGGGGGTTATGTCTGCGCCATCTCCACCCACGTGTGAGGCTGGGGTGGGGAGCGTGAGGGACCTTCATTGGTGGATTCTCCACATCGCTATACCAGGAAACGGGGAGCAGAGATAGTGAAGAGGTGTCCTCTGGCCTGAGGCACCTGGGAAGTGAACTTCTTTGAGGGCAGTGTTAGGGACTCTGGGGAGCTCCTGGCCACTTCCTCCACTCCTATCAGGTCAAAGATCTTCCGTCTTCCAGTGCTTGCTGCGCTGCTTGCTGGGCCGAGCTCGCCCCGCAAAGAAGAAAACAACCCAGGTGAGAGGGGATGTGCTTAAAGAGGGACTGGGGAGGGGGCTCACCTTTGAGGAGTGACAAATTAGTCTCCTTAATCCGGAAAGCAGAGATCCTACCAGGGATGATGGCTTGGGAAGAAGGCTTCTGTGGTCCTGGCTAGAGAGAGATGGGAATGTAGCTAGCATGAGAGAAAAGGGAAAGAACTTGGTCTCGTGTCTTTCTTCTCTAGGATTCACCGGATTTAGTGGATAACATGTCACCTGAAGAGGTGAGTAAGAGAAAGAGCACCTGAGATGGATTGTTCTATCCCATGAAGGTATTGCTATTTTTTCCTACTTTCTCTATTGTGTTATTACAAGGATTAAATGTAAAGGCTGGGGATGTGGCTCAGTGCTTGCTTTGCAGGCAAGGTCCTGGGTTCAATCCCCAGGGGGAAGAAAGTTAATCAATTAAATGTAGATGGGAAAGTATTTTTGCAAAGTTGGAATAAGGTATAGTTCTGGAGAAAGTGATGGGCATGTAATGGGATGCACTATGTTCTCAGAGGCACAGGGTCCTCACAGAAGGACCCTGTCATTCATGTGTAGATGGGACCATTGTGCCCTAGACCTGGAAATGAAAGATCCAGACCAGAGAGAGGCTATTCAAGAAGGATGGGATTTACTAGCAGCAGGGGCCAGCCCTAAAACATAACAATGGGGAGAATCACATCAAAACTCTTAATGGGCAACCTGCCCTGGTGGAGGTCACTGCACTGGGCCCATCAGGCCTTAGAACATTGGACCCCTGGAAAATGTTTGTCCTGAGACTTTGAAGAACTACGAATGGGAGGCAAATAATGACAGTGTTGTCTCATGGCGACAGATACCTCTTTCTTAACAGAAGCCATTAACAAGTCCACAAGAGAAAAATCAAATCCTGAATGTACTTGGATATGAAGAGTGGACAGAATATGGAGCAGTGATTGAGAGCCCAATCAGAACAGGCCCCAGGGGTCATGGAGGAACAGAGAAAATCCATTAGCAACTATTGCATGTATTAAAGGGAATGCAAGTTGGCTGCAAAGATAGAGCTTTTAAAGTATGTAGCTGACAAAAAGCCATGGTGAATACTATTTTAAAAAAATATCTTATTGGACATCCAGAATAAATATGTGCTGAAGACTCGAAATGCTACAAGCTCAGAGGAGGAACTTGCAGTGGAAAGGAGAGAAGAAATGATACTTTCTCCCTTGCCGTCCCTTCATAAATGACCTATGGGAGAGCTGGATAGATGGTCCCACAGGAAAAACAAAAAAAAGAGACTTTTCTTCTGTCAAAGCAGGAATCAGATGAACCATACTGCAATAAAGGAATACTTTTGTTTAGTTGTTAACATCTATTTATTTAACATGCACCAAAAAAAGTGAAACCCAGTTCATTTATCAGCGTGGAGCTCTTCACTGCATGTTCCTTGGTTCTTTGTGCCATTGATGGAACATTTCAATCAAGACACAAAGTGCAGCCAGGTATAAAAAGAAGATAAATTATATATTTCTATATAAGGAAGACTTTAAGGCACTACCAACTCTCATGTGACCCATGGAGCTATTCTGAAGGGATAAGATCTAATAGGAGTCAAAATTCAGGATATTTTGAGCACAGTCGTTACATCAGATCAGATGACAACTTGATGTCAACCGAGATGTTGGTATTGACAAAAACAGTATGGGCAGTAGCATGGAAAGAAGTCGATATTGAAAGCATCTCCCCAAAGTCCTTGGTATGATTTGTTTAATTCTGTATATTCTGTTCAGAATATGCACAGTTAGAACTCTGATTTCTAATTTTTGCTGAGCTGTTTACAAGATCCAATAGCAGTGTCTTCTTCTACTTACACAAGTTGGGGTTGAATCCAGAACACGGTTAGCCAACAAGACCAGATACCCAATTCCACTGATCATGGCCTGTGGAGTCCTGGGCAGACTCTGTAACACGGTGTGCCTCTGCTTCCTCATCTGTAAAGTGAAGATGTAGCTAGAGTTGTTGGGAAGATTCCAGCAGCTAAGACATGTAAAGCAGTTAGAGTAATGCTGGGCACAGAGGAAGTGCTTGGTGAATGTTTATGGAAAATGCTGCTGCCGCTGCTGTTGCTTCTAAGGAACAAGCAAAAATGGAAGCTGAGAGGTCAGACATAGTCGTAGAATAGACCAACACAAAGCCCTGGTGAATCCCGGTGTGAACCTTTAGTCAGCAGATTGAGTTTAAAGGAGCTGTGAGGGGCTCCAAAAATATCAGGCAAGGACAGATGGAGGGAGCCTTCTGTGGGCCACACACTTGGCCCTAGATCGAGGGGACAGACTTTGTCCATATTCTCTGAATTTTAAAGATGTAGAACTGGACAAACTAGAAAGTATATACTTGAAGTACTATATCACTCAGAAGGTGCTAACCAAAGAACAATTTTAGAAAATCTTAGACTCAGTTATGAAATCCAGAGGCGTAAGGGCTTCTTTGGAATCGTGGGGATTTCCATTTGCTTATCTAAAGTCAAGAGAACAGCTGGCCTATGTGCCTTAATGCTTCCTTCAGAGACTGACAGACAAAAACAAACCCCAAATGGATTTGCTGAAGTCAACTAAGTCCATGTTATCCAGTAAGTCTGCTCAAATCAGCAACTGTTCCCTGAGCTCCACTTCCTGAGAGGTGGCAGTGCTGGTTACCTCATAATACACCACACTCTCAGGAGGTCACTTCCTGTGTGCAGAGGTGAGGCCAATGCCATGCATGGTTGAGTGTGACCAGTGCCATTTCTGAGAAGGAAAGACCTCCAAAGTATATAGGAATGTTAAAACAGAGGGAAAGCATGTCCAACTGGGGGCATCAGGAAAGTCACACAGTAGGGGAATGGAACAGGTACAGGAAGTCCAGGTAGAGGGCACAATAAAGATGAAGGGCAAGAGCAGAAAGTAGTCTAGTTTAACTAGAGAAGTAGGTCTACAGGGGTAGAGGGAAATAAGGTTGGAAGGATAAGATGGAAGTAAATGTTTGGGGGCCCAAGAGTGGAAGACTTAGGGAAAGAGGAAGCCATGTTCTGGGTGCCTGAGGGTGAAGATGGATTTTTAATCTGATGAGAGAGGGTAGGGGAGAAGCCATCCTATGGGAAGAAGGGGAGCTCTTGGGTCAGGAGGATCTGTGACAGTCTGTAGATTTCAAGAGTGTGTTTGATACAAGCTAGGCATCTGAGGTTAGAGGGCCTCTGTGATACTGCTGTCTTTCCCACCCACCCCACAGATCGAGGCCTGGGAGCAGGAGCAGCTGAGCCAGCCTGTCTGCTTTGATTGCTGCTGCATCGACCCGTCTCCCTTCCAGCTGGTAGAGCAGACCACGCTGCACAAGGCGAGCCTGGCTGGCTGCTGAGGGCTGCCGGGAGGGCAGGGGCGGCATGGGGCATGTGCTCACCTGTGCTCTCCCCATCAGACGCACACACTCTTCTCGCTCCTCGGCCTCCACCTTGCTTATGTGACCAGCATGGGGAAACTCAGGGGCGTCCTGGCACTGGAGGAGGTAACAAGGATCAGGCCTGCTGGAGGGCAGGAGGGATGGGCACAGGACAAGGGCGGGTTGTGGGAAGGAATAGGTTCCCCTTTGTATTTCTTACATAGAGATCAGGGGAGGTGGGGACCATGCAGTGGAAGGTGGAGACTACAATGCCTGTTATGGCCACGGTCCTGAAGGGAACACAGTTGTCCACCCCACGTGGCACAGGTTGAGGTTGGGGTTCAGGGCAAGTCACAGGACTGTGCTATTGGGGGGCTGGCGGGGCAGAGGAGGCATTAGGAGGGAAGGGGTGCACCGGGCTCGAGTCGCTGTCATGCAGGCAGAAGTTTCTGTCGTGCCCTTGTCTGTACTCCTTTCTGTCCTCTTCCTTTGACCATTCTCTGTTGTCTCTGATTTTTCCTTTCTGGCCCATCCCTTTCCCATTCCTCTTTTTGTTTTTCTTTCTTGTCTGTTTTTTCTCTTTCCCATTTTGTACCTCTCTCCTCCTCCCACCCCTCCCCAGCTACAGAAAGCTATCAAGGGTCACACCAAATCTGGCGTGCAGCTCCGCCCTCCCCTGGCCAGCTTCAGGAGCACAACTTCTTCTCGCAAGAACCCGGGGGGCCCACCTCCTCCTGCAGAAGGCTGGAGCCTGCCTGAGGATGCTGTAGGCCCCCTTGGAGCAGGAGACCTCACCCCTACTTCCCCGGAGACACCGGTGCCACCCCCGTCCCCAGGTCCCCCTCAACCCCTGGCCCCCACTAAGGCAGGGGCTGAGCTGGAGGAGCTGGAGTTAGTGGAGAGCCCAGGGCCGGAAGAGGAGCTGGCTGACATCCTGCAGGGCCCCAGTCTTCGATCCACTGATGAAGAGGAGGATGAGGATGAACTGATCCTTTGACCAATCCTGGACCCTGCTCATAAAGAATGTTATTTAGAGGCCCATCACAGAGAATGGAATTGTTTGGGACTGGGGTCCTGAAGTTGGGGTGGTCGCACCTCCTGGGAATTTTTAAATGTAAAAAGGCCAATCTTAAAGGTGGAGTCAGAATTTAGGGAGGAAGGAATTTCAGTTATTTGGAAAGCTTCCCAATACCCAGGCAGGCAGGTGGTTCTAACCCCTAAGGGGCCCTGACAGTTCATGGGGCTCCCTGGGTTTTCTTGCTGTGTGAATGCTCACCTCCCCTCAAGCCCCACAAATGCCTGGTGCTCTTGTGCCAGTGTTTCCTGTCCTTGTGTATCCTTCCGTTCCTAAAGGGAGCAGATGGGAGAGGTCCAGAATGGCGGTGGCCCCGAATGACAGTGGAGGGGGAGCTGGGACCACCTCTAGGCCTTGTAGAGTGGTCACCCCAAAATGTGCCTCCAGTCCATCCACACCTGCTTCTCTGGGAGCCCCCGCCTCCCACCAGCCCATGGTCTACCCCCAGGTCCTATTCTGGCTGCTACTACCCATTTCCATGCCAGGGCCATTTAAGGCCAACCGCATCCCCCTCTGTCCCTCACTGCAAGCCATGAGCTGTGGACACAAAGACTACCAAGGGCAGCTGTCTGGCAAAGAAAAATTGGCCAAAGCCGCCATGTGGAAGAGGCAGGTGTCTTACTGCCAAACAATCACAGTCCCACGGTACCATCTGACTCCCCCCGGCAGCAAGGCCTCCTCTTTCACGTTACTCTCTGATTCCAGGCTACTCCCTAGAAATACATCTTCCCTCTCCTGCCGCTGTGATTGATCTGTCCTACCAAGGGTCACTGTGCCCTGGAGTTGCTCCAGCCCCCAAACCCTCTTAGGATACTCTGGTTCTTCCAGGGTGGAGACTTGGAGAACCTTCAGGATCGCTGGCGTTTTTACTGCTTCTCATCCTTGGGGCAGTTCCCATCCTTATGCTCCTCAATGGGCAGCAGGTTGTGGTACATAGCATTAGCCCACCTCCCCTGCAAAGGGACACTGGGACTGTGACAATCCAGAAGCCCTGGCTCCATACCCCATGCTTTCCTCCTGCCCTCCCTGCATGCTTTGTTTACTTCCTACTCTCTCTCCAGCATCCTCCTGCCCCTCCCCTGTGCCCAGCTCCTCCATCCCCCAAATAAGACACTCACAGTCAGAGGATGCCACCACATTCTGTTTAGTGTCACTGAACACAGCCTCTGGTCCTCCCCCGCATCGCATCCCTTCCACCTCCCCAGGCTGAGAGAGAGATGCCAAGGCCTGGGTAGGGGGGTTGGCAGTGGACATCAAGCCCGTGCCCATGTGTATATAATCTATAGTATTTATATATATTTATACAATTCTCTCTGTAATATATGTTGTAGAATCTGTCTTGGGCCTGGGGTGGGAATATGACATTAAGAAAACATGCTAAGACTGGCCATAAAAATGGGCATTTCTGAGACCTGGAAGATGGGATGAGGGTTGTATGGGGGGGGTGGGGAAAGATAATTATAAACTCACTCCCCAAGATCCCCTCCTCAAGACAGGGACAAAGAAGGTGGGGGTGGTAGAGGGTCAGTGGAAGAGGAGGAATGGAAGGTTTGGATTTTCATTTAATAAAGTTGACTGAAAATGAAAGTGCACCCCCCCCTAAAAAAATCATTTAGCGAGAGCAGTTTGATTCACAAGAATATAAAACAGCTCTGCTCCAGAGCTGCTGTAAAACGTGCTGCACAGCCTTAAACCCCAAAGGAAAAGCAACCCTTCCCCACCGCCCAATAGCTTCTTCCTGCACATGCCCCACCCACCCCCCTAAAATAGGCTAAAAGCAGTCCCCATGCATCCTGCCCCAGGACCAGAGGCAGTTCCTCCACCAGAGTCCATGGCTGCCCCCCCCCAGCACCTGTTTTCCTTTTCAGAGTGGAGCAGGGCCCTTGGCAAAAGGCAGACCCCCCCCCACCTGCAGACGTGTGCTAGCAGCTTCAGGGCACCCAGTCCCTGTTCCAGTGTGAACCCTACCAGGTGTCTTCTGATCTTTAGCCATCTCTCATCAGGGACCATTTGGCTTTCTTGGGAAAGGGAGGGAGGAAAGAAAGCTGCTTTAGTCTACCTTTCCCAACACCCCAGAGCCCTGAGCACAAAGGAACTGTAATGAGTGAACGTACTCCCCAGATGCAGTCCACTGAGAACTGGGGGCGTTAGGGGGATAAGACAAAAAGAAGGTGATGCATTGAGAGGAGGCAAGGGAGCCAGTGGCAGGAAGGTAGAGTAAGCATGCAAAACCCCAGGGCCCTGGGGCAGGAGTCTGGGGCCAGGGGCAGCTGCCAGGTGGGCACACTGGCCCTCCGCAAACCTCCTGGAAGTAGGGTCTTGGTATGCTGAGTAACAACACGTGAACAAACCCAGAGGTATCTTCTCCCATTCAGGCAGTGCAGATGAAGTCAGGGACTGTCCACCTACCTTGGCTCGCCATGCTTTCTCCTGTTTCCTATGATAGCCAACCTCAGGATAGCCAGCCACACCCTTCCCTGAACCCAGATGTCTGCCCTGTGGCGCCTCATGAGCATAGGAGAGTAAGAACTTGATGAGGGGCAGGATCACAGATGAACAGAAGCACCCTAACTCTCAACCCCCTCATTCCAAAGCCAGTGTGAGAGTGCAGTTTGCACCCAGGGTTTGGGAGAGGACAACAGTGCTCCCATGGCGGCAGAGGATCAAGTAACAGGACCCCTGACAGAGTGTAGCAGGACTCAGGCCTTGGAGCAGGAGCTTAGAGGAGCACGAGGAAACAGGGAACAGGGCAAGGAGCTTCTTCAACTCAAATTCCACCCATGCCAGGAGCTGGTGCAGGCCACCTCTGCAATGGTAAGGGTAAGGTGCTCCCCAGCTTTGCTCCAGCTCCGTTCCCATGCCCTCACAGACATGCTGGGTTTGCTTGCTGCTCCATGACTCCGCGGTCCACTCCAAACCCAAGAGGAAACAGCATGGGTGGTCAAGCTTGTGCCTCCTGGCAAACTTGTCCAGGAAGAAAAAATGCACTGGTTCTCCCCTCTTCCTCCAGCAGGTGGCCTGGGGACAGATGTAGGACACCTGGGAGGCCATCTCGGGAGTCCTGGGAAGAGCTGATGAAGGTGCAGAAGGAGCCAGTGCCCACCCTGGCCCACAGCCACCAGCCCAGCCCAGCCGGCCGGGGCAACGACAGCACCGGAATCCTCCCCTCCACCCTGCTCAACCCTGAGTCCCCAAGAAGTTATAAAAATGTAGAAAAGGCAAAGAGAAAAGTGTAAACAGCTCCAGAGAATTAGGGGTGGTCAGGGGGAGACCCAGCCCTCATGCTCCCCCCACGGGTAGGGACACTGCCTCCTGTGTCAGCATATCTTGAAGACTGGTATCCGCTCACTCTCCTTAGGGCTGGGCTCCTGGAGCAGGATGGAAGAAGGCAGAAGGGGAGCCAGAGCTGAAACGGCCAGCCCCAGGTGAGTCTTTTCTCCGATCCTTAGGATCCTCCTTTTAGCCAGGACGTTTAAGAGCCCAGAACAAGTGGCCACATTTGTTCTTGGTCTCATCAATGATCTTCTTGTCTCTGGGCAGACCTTGAGATAAAGAATCGTGCTTGTGCCCCCAGCTGCCAGGTCTACCTCCTGTGATCAGGAGCCAAATTCCCCGCAGAGGGCAGACGGTCCATCCACCTGGACACAAACATGCCCTTCAGGCCACTCCCCTGTGCACCTCGAGCCATATCCAACAGCCCCCGAGGTCTGCTCCTCATAGCCAGAGAAAACAGAGTCAGGAAAAGCAACAGTGAAATGGAAAAAGGAGGCATTCAAACAGCACAGCCAAGGCTCCTGGAAGATGAAATCGGGGAGTGAAGAACTGAGATCCGGTCTCCAGCATGGTTGCTCTGCACTGCTGTCCCCGCGATGCACATGGGGACAGACCCAGAAGCCCACAGCTGCAGCTTGTCTCCCACAGCCATCCAGCGGCCTGGGTCTCAGTTCCGGACCTGTGGTTTCGAGCGTATGCCTTACTGGTCCTCCACTTTGTGAGCAAGAAGTGGAAGCTCCCAGGTTCCCCACTGTCTTCTGCCCAGCTCAGCTGTGCTTTGGGGCAAGAGAGGGTATGGGTTGTAGCCATGCCCTCGGGTAAGAGAGGCGAGAGAGGAAGCTAGTTGTTGGCCTCACCCTCCTCCTCATCAAAGGACTGCACACCTGAGGATGTGACGTCAGACACCTTCCGGCTGAGAGCAGTGGACACCTCAGGATCTTCTCGTGGGGAGAGCGACTCCAGGTCCCGGCATCCAGCATCCTCTTCCTCCTCAGGGGCCAGCGGCCTCTTGTCCTCCTCAACAGGGCCTCTAGCCAGGTCCACCCCACTGCCCCCTGGTGCCCAGTCAGTTTCTCCTCCCAGCAAAGCTGGAGGCTCCTGAGCAGAGTACCCTGAAGCAGGCTGGGAAGGCCCCATGTCATGCAGGCTGGGCTGTGAGTCATCAAATGCAGGGCCGAGATAGGATCCTGTGGCCGGAGAGGCAATGAGGGACTGGTCACTTGCTTCCCAGGCATCTGATGACCCCAGACAGTACATGCCCTGGGACACATAGGAGTGCGGCCAGCCATCCATGGGGGCTTGGGCTAGGGCATCTGCAGAGAGAACGGTAAGGTCTGAGCATCATTCACAGGAACATCACATGAAGCATGACAGCACAGAGAAGAGAGGGTAAGACATGGGCACATGGACTAGAAAACCCTAGGAAGACAGAGATAAAGGGCAAAGACTGCTCGGGCCCAGGGGTTGGGTTCTGAAGCCATTACTCACCCTGACTCTCCATCAGCTCCTGGTAGTTGTCACTGTAGTTGCAGCCCAGCGGCTCCTGGGCGGAGTTGACACTCATGTCCTCACCATCCATGGAAGACCAGGCCATAAGAGTGGCCTCGGAAATAGCAAACTGTTCCATGACACCTGCACCAAGAAATAAAGTCACTGCCACATTCCCCAGGGGACTCATGCAGACATGGGAAGATCCCCAGTGTGGCGCGGGTCACTCGGAACAGAATGGAGGCCCCTATGTCCCTAATTTTCTAGTAGCCACATTTATAAAAATTAAAAACAAGTGAAATGCGTTTTATTAACATATCTCAATATACATAAAAAGATGATCATTTCAGCATATTAACAATACAAAATTATTAATAAGACATTGTGCATTGTTCTACTCATTCAGTCTGTGTTTCACAGGTACAGTACATCTCTACTTTGACTGGCCATGTTTCACATTCTCCACGGCCACACACGGCCAGTGGCTACTGTGTTGGACAGCAGAGCCTTTGTATGTGCCCCAAACCAAGGAAAAAGGCATGGGGAAACAATTAGGGGGTCTTCTGCTGATATATACTAAGGGATTAAAGTTAGGAATTGACAGAAGTTCTCACTGGAGGTTTTTAGGAACAACCTAGCCTAAGGTGGTTAAGAGCAGAGGAATTCAGCTGGGAGCTTTCAAGACCAACAGAAAGTCCCCAAGGAAGCATTGAGGGAATGTGGGTCCACAGTGATATAAAGGGATTGGAAGGAAAAGGGAGAACATCCCTCTTCTAGTAAAAGCCATGAGTAAGCTGAAGCCTACATTGCCACTACCCTGAACTATCGCCTGCCCCCACGTCTGTCTTCCCTCCTCACTGGTATTTCCTCCACCATCTACACCACCAATGCAGATTCCTCCCTACTCTTCCAAATCTGTCTCTTTTCCTAGGCATCTCACTGATACTTGCCACTAGGGCTCTGTGACTCTTGTAAGTACTCTATGCATCTGCCATCGTACCTATCCTGCTTTCCTCTTCTGTACACCACCATCTCCAAGCCAATTTCCCCGGTCAACTAGTGGCTGTCAACGTAATGAGTTCAGTAAGTGAATCAGTGACACCAAATGGTGATGGGCAAAGGCTGGAAGAGATTCCCCAAAGCCTCTTTGACTTCTAGGAATGAGTAGAAGCAGAACCTTTCAAAGCCCAAGGTCCCTACATTTACCTCCTGCACTAAAGGAGTACAGGGATAGGACAATCCCACAATTCAGAAGAGAGAGTGCTTTTACATGGACCCTCAAATCATCCTAGTTCCCCTCATTTTCTGAGATTATAAGAATATATGTGAGGGCACTTACAGCATGAACAAGCAGATATGCCTGCAAGTCAAGCTATTGGAATTGTTACCTTATGGTCAAGATATGCATGGAGACAATCCTATCACAGGGCAGCAGGGTGACGGATCAGTCTCTGGCCAGCCCAAAAATGTATCTCTTGAGGATTCAAGGTATGAGTACCTGCTAGGAAACGCGCCTCCTTCTCGCCGTCGCTGAGGTCAGAGTAGGCATCTGTATCCCTGCGCACTGCCTCGTGGCTGTGTTGTGGCTGAATGGTTGGGGTCTTCCCCCAGCCCTGCCACTCAATCATGTGGGCCACTCGTCCTTGCCCCATGGCAGTCGGCTTTGTCACATGATCCTTCATGCTTCTTGAGATCCCTAAGGGGCCAGACATTCCCCACATCCTCCGAATATCACATATAATATCCATACCAACTCCTCACCATCCCCACCCGAGTCTCACAGGATCCCATCCCACTGGGGTAAGTATCCCCGCCATGACCCATATATGAGCAGTAGCCTTGAGGATGGGAGAGCCTTGACAGAAAGGGCAGACAAGTCAGGGGTGTGGGGATGAGGGTCCTTATCAAGCCTGAGGAGCACTGAGGCTGAGACCAGGAGCCTGTAAGTATTTCACTATCTGAATGCAGTTCCCAGGCCGGCAGTCTCACCTGAGAATGATGACTTGGCCAGGGCCCCAATGCCATAGGCGTTAGAGTTTCGCTTAAGCTTCGGAAGGATGGAAGTGGTATCTTCCATGGAGAGCTGGAATGTAAGAGGAGAGGCAGAGGGATAAGAAGGCAAGGGGTGCCTTAGATATGGAGAAGAGTCCGTGGTTGCCAGGAAGGGGGATATGCACTGGGGCAGGTGATATGGAAAACCGTTATCCCTAATGGCCCCAAGGAGGCAGAAGCCCCAACCACCCTTGACAACTTGGGGGTGGGAGGTGGATGTGAAGGTTTACAGTGCTGCTGGAGCTGGGCAGCGCTGTTCCACAGAGGGCCCCGGAGAGTCAGGGAAGAGGAGTCGGGGTGAACCAGGGAGGGCTGGGGCAGCTGCACTCACATTGATGCCATCCCAGGAGAAATCAGTTCGTGTTTGCTGTAGGAGACAGGAGAGGAAATGGTAGTCTGGGCACTGGTCTCACTGGCCTCAGAGGGACTTCCAGAAGAGCGCAAAGTGAGGCAGGCCTTCCTGAGGCTGCCTCTGGGAAGCAAGATCTCAGTGGGGAACGTTTGCTATGCATTTTCAGGGAAGCAAGGTAGAATGTTCTGTAGAAGTGTCAGTCTGAAGGAGGATTTGGGACGTTGCCATGGAATTTAGGAAAAGAATTCAGAGATCACACACTACAGACTAAGGGGCTTTGCTCTTGATGGTTCTTGGGGTCTTTCCAAGGTCCTCTGGCTCTGGGGCAGCGGACCTCACAGGACTCACCTCGGTAGAAGGCCGATGGAGGCTGCTCCCATGCAGTGAGCTGGTGCTGTCCATGTTGATTTGATCCACATCCTTCAGGCCCTTCCAGTCCACTGCAATCACCTCATTCCCTGAAGTGACCAGAAGGTTATCTGCTCACCTTCTTTCCTCCGTGTCCCTCTTTGGTCTTTGCCCGTAGAATGCTGAGCCCAAGTACCAGGACCTGCCCTTCCACAAGTCGCCCGTTAGACCCAGTGGTTACTGCCCATTCCCTGCTACGTCTCTACTGTCCCCAAATTTTTGGTGAGAGAAATACTAGTGCTGAGCCAAAACATTCAGTTTTAGCTCAACCAAAAATAGCACACTCATGGCCTTATTTGTTGTTGTTGTTATTGACATGGAGCGTGACGGGGATCAGAGGTTGGGTTTTCGCAGGAAAACAATTCTCCGTCCTGTCCAAAGGAATCCTTCGGCATTTCTATGGGGGATCTGGGTTTTTTACCAATTAGTTCTATAAACAAGGGCAGAACTTTTCTAGGGGAATTCTTCCCTGAATCTTCCCTTGAAGGAGAAGCCTCCATAAGAACCAATGAATGGATCTGACAGGAGGAAGATATGGTGGGGACTGAGGCAAGAGGTCAGGACAAGCACTTGAATGTGTTCTCCCAGAAGCAAAGAGCAAAGGCAACGGAAGGTGACTGACAGTAGGAAGATGGAATAGACTCGAGAGAAGGGGTGGAGGACAGTGGAAGGAGACAAGGGGACTTTGTGAAATAGGAATGAAAAGCACAGGAACTCAAGCCAACAAGACAGAAGACAATGGGAGGAAGACAGGGCTTGAGGGCTGACTGGGAAACTGAGGGGCCAACACGGAGGGCACCTCCCCGCCTAAGCACAGGGTTGTACCTGGTGAAATCTGGGGGAAGAGCTGCTCAGGTGATTGAAGCAAGATTCTAGCATCACCTCTCTGCACACCACCTGCCCTCACAGATCCTCCATGCACATGAAATTTTCTGACCAAGCTGAGGGTGCAGCTCACTTCTTGGGAAGGGGTGCATGGAACTCTGGCATGAGGAGTGAGGAGGCATTTGGCATGCAACAACGCAGCTAGTGTAAGGAGGACTAGCTCATGGGGCTGTGAGAGGTAGGTCCCCCTGCAAAGATAGGGTCTTGGAGGAGGACAAGATAGGTCAGCTCAGGCACTGCTGCCGGGGCGCGGAGGAAACACGGACATGTTGACACACAGTGAGAATGGGACAAGCCAGGAACAGTCTCGGGGAGGGCAGAGTGGGAGAGGGGAAGGTGGGGAGATGGCCTTTGAGGAAGAGGCACAGCTGAGTCAGAGGCTTGGGGGGCAGGGAGGAGGAGGGCAAGAGAGGAAGAGATGGAGAGGGGTCTCCATGGAAATAACTCGGGGCTCAGAGAAATCAGGGTTCCAGCGACAGAGTTTGTTTATAATAATAATACGAATTATTCTCCCAGCCTGAGGTCACTGGGGCGTGTAGGCGGGAGAATTGGGAGTTGGGAAGGGGAAAATTGGGGCTTTCAGTAGAAAGCTGGATTAATTTGTTAAAACACAGAGTGCAGTGGGTGTATGGGGTGGGGGATCAGGGGCGGCAGGAACGCAGAGGCTGAAGGGAGAGGACAGATTCCCAGGCGCCTCTCTTCCCTCCCCCTCCAGTCCAAGGTAAATAAAGAGCGGCCCCGCCCCGCCGTCCCCGCGGACAGGTGCCGGCGTCCCGGGGCTGGTCCTCGCCCGGGACCCCACCCTGCGGGAAACGAGCTGCGACCCCTCCGGGCGCGCCGAGCCGGGCCTCCTCCTCCCCGCGCCCTCCGGCTCGGCGCCTCCGCCCAAGCCCCGCTCCCTGCGGGCCGAGGCACTGGGCGCATCCCGCCCCCGCCCAGGAGGAAAACGCACGTGAACAAAGCGAACCAGGGGAGGCAGGATCGACGGAAAAAGGCAACCGAGAGGGGAAGGGATGGGGGCAGAACACCCAGGGCGGACGGAGAGGGAGACGGGGCCGAGCCAGGGCGAGGGATGCTCCCGAAACTGAGGGCGAGGAGGGATCCGGGCCAGCGAGGGCCTGGAGGTGGAGGAGCGATGGATGGATGGGGACCGAGAGCCTGGCGGCGCGGCGGATGGAGACGCGGGGAGAGAGAGGACCGCGCCCGCGGGAGGGCGACGGGAGCCGGGGAAAAGCCGCGGGGGGCGCAGGAGGGATGCAGACACCGCGCGGACCCCGGAAAGTGTAGGCGCCGGCGGGGTCCCTGGGGGCCAGGGCGCGATGGGGGAGGGGGCGCGGTGACCCGAGCGCAGCCCTGACCCGGCCCGCGCCCGGCCGCGGTACCCACCCACAGTCCGCGAGCCGATGCAGCCCATGGCTCCGGGGGCCTCCGGGCCGCCGGCCCCTCACCGGCTCGGGGCGCGCACCGGGGGCAGCACCGGGAGCCGCGCCGCCGCCCCAGCCGCTCTGCAGCGCCGCGGCTGTCTCCGCTCTGCTCCGCTCCCCCCGCCCCTCTCCATCCCTCCCCGCGGCAGCCTCCGTCGCCGCCGCCGCTGCCGCCGCCGCCGCCGCCGCCTGGCGCCCCCGCCCCGGCTGGGCTCGGCGCGCGGCGGCCCGGAGGGGGCGGCCCAGGGATTGGCTGCGCCTGGCGCCTCCCCGCCCCGCGCCCCGGGACGCCTGGCAGGCGAGGACCGGAGCGCGCCCGGCGTGGGTCTCTGGAGCCAGACCGCGAGCCGGGGTCCACCCTTAGCTCCGGCTGACGGGCTTGGAGGATTGCGGGGTGGTGACACCCTAGAGAAAGTGAGGTGGGGGGGCATAACGTCCGCCGAAGGACCCCGGGGAACCGGTTTCCGCAGACACTCGTGTTCTTCCCGGGGCTGCATCTGGGACACGCGCGGGAGCATGATCGGATTGGACACGACTTGGGCTGCTCTGCGTTTCCTGTGCGCTGGTTTACCCACCCAAACAGACCGTGAAGGCTTCGCCAAGGGATGGGTGGTGAAGCTTGACGGGCTGCTCGGGATGCGCGTGCAGACGGTGCGGATCCGCAGGCCACCTTCTGCCCACCGGCGATGGGCAGCGGGGCAAGAGCTGTTCAGCCACAGCCATAGTGAAGGGAAGTGTCCGTCCCGAGGCTGGCAAGCAGGCGGAGTTTTAAACCCGATTTAACTTTTCCCAGCCTTGCTTCCTTTAGACAAAGGACAGCACCGAAGTCACACAGCAGTAGAGGGACAGAAAGGCTGGCCTCGGCCTAATGGTAAGAGGATCAAGGAGACACCACGGGCCCCCTGGATGGGAGAGTGAGGTCTGCATTACAAGGGTTAAGGGACACTGTTGTCACTCCAGAGAGAAGTGACGCTCGAGAAAAGTCAGGAGCCCCTTTCCTCTGAGATGTACCCAGGAAGCCCAGAGTGAGAGAAAGCAGGCCAGGTAAGCACCCATGAAGAGAAGCGAAAGCTAGGTGGCGCACGCCTATAATCTCAGCATTTGGGAAGCTGAGGCAGGAGGATCCCTGCAAATTGGAGGCCAGTCTGGGTCACAAAGTGAGTTTAAAGCCAGTCTGAATAACGTAGTAAAAACTTCTACCAAACACACATGTGTACGCACACACATACACACACAGAAAGCAAAGGCTAATCCTGGATCTGTTTGCCCCTTGTCGATTTTAGGTTATTCCTGGGTTTGGAGAGGGAGAAGACAGTGGGCCGGAGACCCTTGGTGTAAATTTATGTGGGAAAGGGCAAGTCTCCTGGACACAACTTTGTAACATTAGGGTTATGAATGGGAACTACAGCCTGCAGAATCCCAGTAAAGATAAGGGAGAAGATACTTCGTTCATTTTATGGTGCTGTAACAAAATACATGAGACCAGGAAATTTATAAAGAGTAAAATTTTGTTTGGCTCACATTCTGAGGGCTGGGAACCCCAAGTGCAGAGGCCAGCGTCTGCTCAGAGTTTGGTGAGGGCTTCCCTTCTCGCTGCGCCGTAAGGTGGGAAGGGCATCGTATGGTGAGGCAGAATAAGCTTGCTGGTTCTGGGCTCTTCCTCTTACAACATTACTAATATCATAATGGGACATCCTCCTTATGATCTAATCCTAATGACCTACCCATAAATACCCCATCTCTAAGACAGGCATGGCGGCACATGCCTTCAATCCCAGCACTCAGGAGGCTGAGGTAGGAGGAGCGTTTTGAGTTCGAGGCCGGCTTGGGCTACAACTCGAGCACAAGGCCTGAGCTACACAGTGCGACCCTGCCTCAAAAAACCAGGGCTGGGAGTTTGGCTCAGTGACTTAAGCGCCTGTCTGACAGGCATGAGGTTGTGAGTTCAACCTCAGGTGCCGAAAAAAAAAAAATCTCCAAGTCCTACTAACTTATGAATTTGGGTAATGTTTCTGACACATGGATTTTGGGGAAAACTTTCAAACCATAGCAGGTACTAATAATCTAACTAGAGATCTGAGGAATAGGATTATGGCACTAGAACAGATCTTTAGTCTATTTGCACAAAAAAAATAAAGCTAGTTTCCATCTATAAAACCATGAGGGAGGACAGAGAAGCATCACTATGGGCCCCGCTTAGATCCAGCATAGTTTGGTTTTTGTTTTTGTGTTTTTGGTACCAGGGATCAAACTCACAACTTCGCACCTGCCAGGCAGGCGCTTGAGCCACTGAGCTAAAACCCTGGCCCTATTTTTTGAGACAGGGTCTTGCTATGCAGTTCAGGCTGGCCTTGAACTCACTTTGTAGCCCAGGCTGGTCTTGATCTTGCAGTGATCCTCCTGCCTCAGCCTCAGAGTGCTGGGATTAAAGGTATGTGCCACCACACCAGGCTCCCATATAGTTTGGAACAGTAGAAAGAATTAGCTTTTTTTCTTTTCCCCATATTTACTGATGTTGATTATCTAAAAGAAATATCAAATGGTTTCTATCCTCCTGGAATGTACTGTCTAGCTACAAAAGAAAGAAAACAGATGATTAAAAGAAGGAGGAGGAACAATCTCCACTACTACAGCAACTCCCCCAGATCTTTATCATTTGAACAAAGAAAATATTGATGGAGGAACAGCTAGGTATGGAGGTCATAGGCCAAGTGGCTCTTGCTGTTCATGCCTTTCCCCATAAACTGCTTTTGCCATATAGTACTCCCTGAGTCATATATATTTATGTTACTATGTATCCCATAGCATGGTCCAAACATGGACCCCAGCCTCTTCCTTTGGTCCTCTTAGCACAACTTGATAAGCTGGCTCCATCCAAATGGTTTATATCAAATTAACGTGAGGGACCCCAGGTCTTGGAGACCCTGTTCCAGTCCACAGTCTGGCCTGATGGCAGAAAAGTAAGACATCATGGGCTTAGTCCTGTTCCCTCCTGCAGGATTCGGTTTAGGGACATTCTCTCAGTTTCTATCCACCTTCAAGCCAGGGTCAGAGTTCTGATAGGAACCGGAGCAGTATTTCTGGAGGACAATTTAACAGTACTGATCAAAGAAGTCCTTAACATATGCATTATTCTTGTGGCTGTTGCTAAATTGTGGTACAACCATTCTATATATAGAAATATTCTCAGGAAATAAAAATAGAATGTAGATTTAACCTACAACAATCATCAGAGGACTGATTACATCAGATCTGAGAAATAAATAAATTATAGCATATGTCTATAATAGAATAATATATGGCCACTAATAAAATTTTATAACTCAGCAGGGTGTGGTGGCACATGCCTATAATCCTAGCCACTTGGGGGTGCTGAAGCGGGAGGATCAAAACTTTGAGGCCAGTGTGGGCAATTTAGGCAGACCCTATCTCAATAATAACCGCAATAATAATAAAGAAAAAAGGGTGTGGATATATAGCTCAGTGACTCTGTTTTTCAACCCTAGTACTGCAAAAATTAATAAATAAAATTGTATAACTGTTTACACTGAAAATTCTTCATGCTGCATTGTGATGTTATTTTTAAAAAGTAGGCTATGAGAACTACACTGTATCAGTTTTTGTTCAAAACACACACATTCCTCCTACTTTTTGTCAGTCTTTCCATCCCAATTAATTCATGGAATTTCCTAAGAAAAACTTATGCTTTACAAAGCTCCAACCCCACTGCTAGGCTAGTTTGACCCTCAATGAAATCATATTGTGGGCTGGGGATGTGACTCAGTGGTAGAGTTCTTGCCTTTCATGCACAAGGCCCTGAGTTCAATCCCCAACACCCACAAAATAAAAAAGAAAAAAAAAAACATACTATTCAGTTTAATTCCAAAATCTAAAAACATATAACTTTCACAGAACGCCTCAGTGTGGCACTAGTACTTCCTAACTGGTCCCGCTGGAAACCCCTGCAGGACCAAGGTGAAATCATGCCTTTCACCCTCTGTTGTTGCTGGTAGCTGCTCCCGGCTCCCTGTGGGCAGCTCTTGGACAGCAGGAACCAATCAAGTTCAGTGGCAGCAGTGTTTATAATATAGATTTTTGTCCAAGGATCTGCATGAAGAACCCATAACTTTAAATGGGAGACATTGTATCTTTATATTCACCAACTTGTTACTGAAGTCCCCATTTACTTAAGTCATACACAATAGGAAGCAAACCACAGTAATGTTAGAGGTATGATGTTATGTTTTATCACCAATAAAAATCACAGATGCTTATATTACAAGACGGAGATTTTTTACAATGCCATTTGTGTTCATCACTGATTTATGATTATGGTAAGCTTCAAACCTGCCTTTAAATTTCTTCATTTCTTGGTTTTCTTGGTTGTTTTTTGAAATGGGGTTTTACTTTGTAGTTCAGGCTGGCCTTGAATTTGTAATTGTAGCCCAGGCTGGCTTTGAATTCACAGTAATCCTCTTGCCTCAGCCTCACAAACTCTGGATTATAGATGTGCACCAGCATGCCTGACCTTTACATTTTTTATCTAGTGCTTTTATAAAGAAACAGATGTACTACTGTATCACAATTTTATTGTAACTATTTTATTACAGTTGGTTTCCTTTGTAATCATATGCATTTTTTTTATACATTTAGTATTATTCTGAGAGGGAAACCAGATTGCCAAAGTGGCCTAGAGGTCTTCAATTTAAGAACTCCTGCACTCCTACAACGCGAGCACAAGGCCGGCCTGAGCTACATAGTGCCACCCTGCCTCAAAAAAACCAGGGCCAGGAGTTTGGCTCAGCGGCTTAAGCGCCTGCCCTGGCGGGTGTGAGGCTGTGAGTTCAATCCCCGGTGCCGCAAAAAAAAAAAAAAAAAAAAGAACTCCTGCACTCTACCTATACTTGTGGTAGAAGAAGGAGTCCCCCATCTTCAGGGGCCTAATCCCGTTAACACTCACCCAGGCACTGAACAGTCCCACACCTAGCACTCCATCTGGGGGCCAGTGTTTCCTTCTCTCTGGTTTGCAGGACTAAGGCTTCGTTAGGAGGAAGAGCTTGTTCGCATCCACCTCACTTCAGCAAACACAGAGCTTTAACGGGACACGTTAAACACAGTTAAAGGCCTACGAAAAGATCCAGATGAGAAAGGGAGGCTCAAAGTTTGAGAGAGAGGATGATCTATTCCTAAGGCAGCCATGGAGAATGGGCGAACTGCAGGGGGAGGGCTTGGGTTTGTGGCGAACCTCCTGCATCAGCCTCCTAAGTACTGGGATTACTACAGGCATGAACCACAATGCCTGATTATTTGTGGTAGTGTGGATTGAACCCAGGATATTTGCACTGATCTACATCCCCAGCCTCCTCTCCTTTTCAGTTTTTTAAAAAATCTTCCTACATTCCCAGCCCCCAGCCCCCTTTTTAATTTTTTTTTTTTTTTTTT